>VWZT01012893.1:628358-737818 GCA_013397055.1 Pachycephala philippinensis | reverse complement strand
TTTTTTCCCAAGGGCGATTCAACTAACTAAGGCAAAATATAGAAGAAAAACAATGGGATAAGCTCCAGCCCAGCTTAAAGAGGTGTTTTGTGATTCAGTGAAAAGGTAGGTGGACGTATAAAAAAAAGCATTAAAATGATCCTAAAGATTAATGCATTAAGAAGATAAAAACATTAAAAACATACCAGAAGAGAAACTAAATATGAATCAGCATATATTCAAACAGCCCCCACATGACCTATGTGTAATTCTTTATATGTTGTACACATTGAAAGAATACAACATATAAAGAACAGGGATATTTAGAAGCCATCAGGAATTTGTTATCAAAAGCTTGGAGATTTCTCGAGTTGATAAAGTGCATTCAGCTAGAGAAGGAGGTCCAGTTGATGAAGAGAAACTACAAAAGCTATACTATGCACATTATTATACCACTGTGTTCCAAATAAATGTTCTTGAAATTTCTCACACAAGTTCTCACACAGTTTGTATTAACAGAGAAACACATCTGAAAAGTATAACCCAGCTGGTAATGATTTCACACCAGTCGGCCAGGAACAGAAAATCTTATGTATTGGCCAGATCACGTAAGGGAGCTGAATCCAAAGGAGATTGAAACTTATGAAGATGGAAAATGCATTTTCTGACCCTTAAGGATGTTATTCAAGTTCAAGGTATACAACAAACTGGAAACAAGTGAAGGGTAGTGACATCCAATTAAAAGAAAAAAGGAATAAACTGTAAATATTTGATAGCTGACAACAAGTAATTTTACTTAGTCAAGTAATTACATACTACTTGTGAACAACTTTGGTGGTGGGGACAGTGACTGTCAACTTCCAAATATTATATAATATAATACTGGTCTAGATGACATTTTTTACAACCCTTACTTGCCTAACCAGGAGTGGAAAATTCTGATACAGAAATCCAAACTCCAACTTGAATTCTCTTCCCTGATAAGAACAATGTTCTACATCAAGTGAGCAGTTTCTACTGCTAACAAAGAGCTTAATATATTTTTAATATAGCAGCAAATCAATTTAAGTTAAAAAATGCATTATGTATAACTTTTACATCCATGCATAAAAAATAGATTTGCACTTGAAAGTATTTTTACTTCTGTTGTTTTACGCCAGACAAATACCAATTAGAGGGCGCTTCCTGAATAAATGGGGAATATTTCAAACAAAGGGAATACAGGTTCCTATAACAATGACATACATTCTCAACCAATAAACATATTCATGCCTGTGCATTATACCGCAGTGTGGCATAAAAGTTTTATTAAGATTGCTGCACTTCTTGATAACGTTAAACCTATAAAAGCATAATGTATGTGAAGGCTAACGAATGCCAATAAAACATCGTTATCATAACATCTCAAATTCTGTTCACACCNTGGGCACTACTACTCACACTGTTCCATGTGCAGATAGGGGAAGAAACACAGTGGAACAAGCAGTGGTAAGAAGTACTGCAATTTTCTTACAGTTTTCAAGCTAATATCATCACTAGATCAAATGCTCTGTTAATGCACATATTGGCAAAGGTAATGTAACCATGTCCTTATACAAGAGACTGTACACCGGTTATTTTACACCAGTATTTGTCAGCCCAGTTCTTTGAAAATATCAATTGACTTCAGTGAAATTTTATGTTCAGAAATCAAATCCAGAAGTTGGTAGGTAAAATGCGCAGCCAGCGCAAGACAGACTACAATAAATACAAACATTACCAAGTATGCCTCTATTTGTAGTGACTTAATGTCCTAAATCTCATTTAAACTAGAGACCTGGGCATATGAGAGCCAGGTCCTTACTGTCATTATACAGTGAATAGTTGGACAACTCTCCTGTCACACAGCTGAAGGTTTGCAAACCCTTCTACCTGTTCAATGCTGCCTTTCTGCCACTTCTTCCTGACCACAGCCCTTCCTTTTCTCATAATGCTATTGCTGCCTCCCTCATCCAAGCTACTTCCTACTCTTCTTCAAACACTCTAAGTCCTGCAGCCTCATTACTCAAGAGGCACAAATATTGCTTTGGTCTATATCAGACTTTTACCACTCAACCTTTACATCCAATTCCTTCTCAATTCAGTACTTTCAATCCTCTCATTTCAGACCCATCTGAACATTTTTTCACTGTCTGCTGGCACATTTTGCTCCTCACCTATGCCTGCAGCCTCAATGTTTCTCTGGCTTTCCCCACAAAGGAAAGCAGAATTTGCACCTCCTGCTCCTGGTAGAGTTTTTCAAAACCCAAACACCTGTCCCATATATCAGGAATCTGTCTTGGCAAGCAGAAAAGGTCATATTTAAGGAAAAAATAAGTACATTCTAGTCCTGGGTGGTGAAGTTTTGTATTCTTTTTATATACCTTTCCCAAACTGACAATTCGCTTCTGAATGTGCTATTTTTCCTTGCTGTCCTAAGCTGAACTTAAGTTTTAAAAGCTGCAGCAGATATAGGGTTATAGCACATGTAGTGGAGGACACTGTCCTTTAAACATTTTTAGACACTAAGCTAGCTCCTATCAAAGATACCTTTGCTGTCATAGAGAAAACTCTTGCACCATATAAGTCACTTAGAAGTGACCCACCCGATGGTGGGACAGGTAGATTATAAAGCAAATCAGCTCTCTGGTAGGGTTATAAAGCAAATATCTGCTCTCTTTGACCACTTCTGGCACCAGAATTAAGGGAGAGATGTTTGCATTGGGGTTCAGTGTAACAAGGAAGATCTCCTCTTTCTGAAAACAGATGGGGCAGTGGGATTTTAAAGAGAAGAGGACAAGTGTCTTTAAGGTTTCTTCTCAAATATCTGTAACAGCCTGTATTTTATCCTTTTGACAGGGCTGTGTTAGGAAAATCTGTGTAAACACATCTTGTCACATGTATTTCCTCACATTTATACATCCTGAGGAGTTCAGCTATGAAAGAGGAGCGGAAGGGTTGGTAAGGATATTGGAAAAGGGTGTATCCACTAAAGCCACAGGAAACAAAGCAGTGAGAGAACAACATCAGAAGATTAAGTTAAGGTGGTATTCAATTCACTTTGCAGAAGCTTAAAACAATATGACCTTTAAATGGCCAAGTACTAACAATAACCTAGTAAATGGCCAAGGTCAATCTTTGTCCATACTGACAGTGCTGTTGAGTGAAACCATTGTCCAACGAGGCTGTCTACAAACTTCATAAAGCAAACACCATGTTGCAAAGAACTGCCGTGCAAACTCATAAGAATTCCTTGCTCAAAGGCACTCCTCACATTTTGAAAAACTACATGTAAAAGAAAAAAAGCAGTCTTAAGAAATAAACTGCAATGAATGGTGCAAATTTGAAAAAAGCCAGCAGTTGGTTTGAAATCCTGCCAAACCTGTTACTGTTTCTCACAGAGCAATTTCCATAAAACTACTGCAAGGTAATCAAGTGGGAGGCCCCATTTCCAACACAGGCATTGGAGAGAAATATGTTCCAAGTGTAAGTGCTTTGAATATCTCACTTTAAGGATCCCTATTTTCTCATGGACTTTTTCCATACAGATTTTCATAGACTTTTTTACTATTGCTGGTTTAAATACAAAGCAACATACTGAAATGTATGTAGATTTCAGGAAATGTAAATATCAATAAATGCTTACAGAAATTCATGTCCAATAACATGCAATGATGGCATGAAAATGATCAGAAATAACCAGTTCCTTTCCTTTCAAACAAGTAAACATACTGTTGAAAATTAATTGAAGAAATCAAATTCTACCCTATTCGTAAATGCCCCTTATAAAGAGATAATATATATTTCGCCTTTTAAAATGAAACTAAATTGATGAGCAAAATAGGGGCAATTAATTTCAGGTATTAAAGCCAAATTTTGAGTGCAATAAAAATGGCGATGCATCTGGATTACTATCATTACTAATAATCATCACAACATATTCTAACATCTAATCTTGAGGCATCTGTGAATGGAACAGTATCTTCATGGTCATACAATTTTGAACTTGAATTTTAACACATCATCAGAATTTTGTCATAATTTGTGCTGCTACAGCTTATTAATTTTACAAAGGCAGAAGTGTAGAAAAAAAGTAGTACTATTTTCTTACACAATCTCTTCAAGGAGCAAACAGACCAAATTAAACTGATTGCTGATGTTCAAAATGGGACAATTCCCTGGATCACTATAGTGCTTTCTCCCTTTTCCTGTTGCAGAAAATTAAAACAAGAAGAATAATCTTTGATTAATATTTTACTGAAGAAAAAAAGGCACAACTTAACAAAAAAATTCTCAAACACGAGTAATGCACTTGGCACATACTAAATACTCCTTGCAGATCCAGAATACAGAATTGGATAAGCAGTGACCTAAGCTTCACATAGTTTTATTTACAAAATAAAGCGCTTCTAACATCCATGTGAGAAAGGAGGTAATTAGAGGGGTAAGCAAAGTTGAATTTAACAAGATGAACTGTATCAACAAATTTAGAATGGCTGTTTATGAGAAGTCTGGACAGTGATTGTGACAAATACTCTTTTGATTCTAAATCCCATCACCTTTTCCATCACATCTTTTTCCTTCATTTCCCAGCACTGCTTGTTGATGCTTTGATGTTTAGTGATAGATACTATTTAACAGGACTGTTTAATGGAATGAACTTGGTATGTTAGGGATTACAATAATGTTTTTGAACCTTTCCAGATAAATTTACTTCATCTGACTGCCTAATGATTAGTGCTCATTCCAAGTACTCTAAAGTGTCATTTATTGCACTTAGAACAGATAGAGTAGGAGCACACCAAAGGAGTACAGCAGCATTGACATAGCGCATGAATCTTCCTCTGGTATGGTGGCACAGAGCACAGTAGGCTGTAAACATGAAACGTGCACAGGTTGTTGTTTTTTTTTTTAAAACAATCATCTGAGGAATAGAGAGGCACAGAATGGGGATTACACACTTGTAATAGGTAGAAGTGAGAACATTAGGCCACATAACCAAGTCCTCCTTTTACAGACAAGAAATAAAGCATGGGAACTTGGCAGAAGAATGCTAAAGAAAAAGTATCTTGTACATTTTTCTCAAAAACCTTCTGGGGAAATACTTGTTAAATATAGCTACAGTTCAAAACCTTGGATAATCAAGATGATGTAAGAATCTCCCTGACGAATGAAATTCTCAATTTCTGCTAGCAATTGCTCAGGCCAAGTCCTGAAAGAAAATGTCTTGTATTTTCTGTCTTAAAAAAAAAATAATTAACTACTCTATTCACATTTAATGCATTGTTTCAGATGCAACGGTAACATGATTCTGAGAACTACCTTTTGTAAAAGAGAAAGCTTATCTGCTTGGGTAAAAAGGATACCAGAAACAAGACCTCGATATGAAGGAGTTATTACCAAAAATTTTCCCAAAATTGAGATAAGGTTTATGTCTCCAGTGCCTTGTAGAAGGCATCCTGTAGGTGCCATGCAAAATGATGGCACACATATATTCTAGAGTAAATGGTCTATAGGAGCTTTACAACGGCCTCAATCTGTTTTTTAGAGAAACAACTAACTTTTTGGATAATTGCCTTTGTTATCCAACCAGATCAAGAATGATTTTGCAGTTTTATACTACAATGAAACTGCCTGATTCCTTGACTACATTAAGACGGATTTGCTCTCAAAGGAGAAGTATATTTAATATGGATGCGACAGATTGAAAATGAAGAGGTACTCAATTCAAACAAGACTTATTTTGAAAAATATACTTTTCTGTATCAACAAAGTTTTATGCACCAAAGGAGACAAATGACCACCTCTCATCAGCCTTCTGCTAAAGTACCACTCTAACTCTGACAGTCAAAAAACATTATTGAAATACTTTGTCTCTGTTTTTTTGAGTGGAAAAGAACAAAAAACATGCCAAGAAGGCTACTAGGTCTAGATAGAGAGCCTGGCAGACATGAAAATAAAAGATACAATTTTGTCTAAGCTAGAAACTATTAAGTACAAAATGGAGTTAAAGGAATTCAAAACAAGGAGTAAAAGTCTCCTTAAACATACAAATAAGAAAAGAGAAAGCAGAAATGCCATCATTTGAGGTTGGGAAGACACCAGTGGTAAACTGGGTAATGAAAAATAATACCTTGCATGAATTTTGATTGGGGATGGTAATACATGATACAGGAACGAAGGCATAGTAATCAATGAGGATTAATACAATCACATTTGATGAGGCAACTGCTCCTATAAACACATGAAATGTAGGACAGGAACATATAAAAATAAAAACAGAATTGTTGGGAGGGCAAGAAAATTGCTACTTGGAAGGTAATTATATTTTGCTGAAAGTGGAACAGGTGAAAGAGAATTTTGCAACTGAGTGATGTAGAAACTGACCTTATCTAGTATGTTCAATAATGATTGTGACACAAAATTTAGGAGTGGTCCCAGATAAATATAAGAAGCGTCATCGTTACAGAATATTAAAGTAATCTTAGCAGCAGGTATTCAATAACAATTAAGAGTGTTGTAAGAGAAATGGAGTGAAATTTAACACAAAGTTCTGAACTAACAAAGCTCTTTAATACAGGGGCAAGGACTTACCAGTTGGAAAAAAGACTGAGATTTTAAATCCATTCTACAAAAGACTGATAAAATCTCATATAAGAAAATACACAGTTTTGATCATGCAAGGAAGTTGAAATCTACAACAAATGTAGGAAAAGACTTTGGAATGAGTTTTTTTTTAAAGGATAAAAATGAGGGAGCTTGACTTAGTTAATTAATGAAAATGAAATCTGGAAATTTTTATGCATCCCCTTTGTTTGTCTGGCTGAGGAATGAATACAAGAAAGGACTGGCCTATTTAAGTTAAAAGGAAAAAGGCAATGGAGTGGAGACTGACCAATGAGATGTTGAGATTCTAAAACAAGGCTTGAGACAGCTGTGCAGAAGGGAAAATCTATTTTCAGTTTGCCGATCTTTAATGGTATCACATATTACAATGCTAAATAATATTAGATATTGCTCAAAATAGAAGTTAAGATCATAGAATCAGTAGGTACCATTTACTTTCAACCCCTCTATTTCCTAAAACCCTTTTCAAAGGTGAAACTGGACTTCAGGGACTATTAGTACACTTGCTACAGAACCTACCACTTGAAGGGAATTGCGTATTTACATCACAAGAAAAGCAATGTCTGTGCTTCAGATTCTTGCTTCTCTCTCACATCTTGCATCAGATAGATGCTACTTCTGTGACGGAACCAACAAACTTTTACTGCAGGTGATATATTAATCACAGCAACATGCATGCCTTGAAAGAGCTTTCTTAGTCTCAATATCAGTTTTGGCTCCTGTGAACACATAACCTGCCTGCTGCTGTTAGACTACCTTCAGTTGCCTGTTGTGCTGGCTTTGGCTGGGGTACAGATAATTTTTTTCACAGTAGCTGGTACAGGGCTATACTTTGGATTTGTGCTGGAAACACTGTCAACAATATAGAGATGGTTTTGCTATTGCTGTGCAGTTCTGCAATGCTATCAACGCTTTTTCTGTTCCTCACCTCACCAGCAAGTGGGCTGGGGGTGCACAAAAATTTGAGATGGGACACAGCTGGAACAGCTGACCCCAACCAGAGGGATATCCCACACCATATGGAGTCATGCTCAGCTGTAAGGCTGCAGGAAGAAGGAAGGTGGGGACATTTGGAATGATGGTGTTTGTCTTCCCAAATAACTGTTACAAGTGATGGGGCCCTGCTCTCCTGGAGCTGCCTGATGATCTCACGCCTGCCCATGGCAAGCAGTAAATTAATTCCTTGTGTTGCTTTGCTTGTGTGTGCTTTTGCTTTCCCTATTAAACTGTCTTTATCTCAACCCACGAGTTTTCTCACTTTTACTCTTCTGATTCTCTCCCCCATCTCACTGGTGGGGGAGAAAGCGAGCAGCTGCAGGGGGCTTGGTTGCCAGCTGGGGTTAAACCACAACAGTCTTTCTGGCACCATACATGGGGCTCAAAGTGTTTGAGATAATGACAGATTTGATTGAAATGTGCTAGATTGAATTTATAGCTGTTATTTCTGTTCAGCTAATAATCAGCAGGCTCCTGTGATTGTCATGGGGCTCACTTGCCTGACTGTATATTAGTCCAGTGCTCCTTAGTGGCTGCTTTTTGCTTTTGCTGCTTGCTGTAGTGCTGTGCAGCCCCATACTACCTCTGCCCCAGCCAAAAAGTACATGAAGTCTATAAGATGATGATGATGATGATGCAAAACTATAGAAGCATGATACAATATCAAACTGTGACATGCTTGCTTCAATAGCAAGCTAATATAGACTTCAGCATAAGAATCCTCCTTGAATATCTAACAGACATATTAAGTGGCAGAGAAAAGGAAGGAGATGTATGGAAGCACCAGAAAGCATAGCAGAGGGAACATAAGAAAAATGTTGATGACATGCAGATTAGTAGTTCATTTAGTTCACAGCACTTCATGCAGCTTCTAGGGATACCAAATCAGTAAAACCAGACAACCTAAAATGATTTACAGACCAAAACAGAGTTGAGCTGCTGAGAGATGAAATTGGAATGATGAAGAGCAGGTTTATGTAAGGAGAACACAATACAGCAAGAAAATCTAACATATTCAAGAGGTGGAACCAGATGGAGAGACAAATGCCCCCTTTACTGTCAGGTCCTAAAGAGTATAAAAGGCGCATCCAACGCTGACTTGATGGATATTGGCATTAAGAAGGATGCTAGAGAATTTGTGGAGAATGTCACAGCTGTGCTCCATATCGTCTCCATTATTTCAAGCTATCCTGACCAGACCAGCTGGATACACACACATGGATGCTGGACAGACTACTGAATGCATGTATCTTTGTGCTTGTGAATAGATAGATGTGAAAGAGTGACTGAGTTTTTTTTATTTTTGTTTTAAAATAGCATCACCTATCTCTCCTATAACATCTGGCACTGAACTTTGCTACACCATCATTGTATACTCTAATAAGAAAGAAACAACTAGAAGATTGCTGTTTATCCTTACAGGTACAGCTTTTAAAGCTTCTGATTATTTAACCAGAAAAGAACACAGCAATAAGTGATGTGGATTATTTATTAGGTCAACAGTCAGTGAAGGAACAGAAGCCCAAAGCTGAGCTGTTGTTTAAATCAGGTTAATGTACGAATGGACTACGACACTAAAGAAGAGGAACAGAAGAAAACCAAATTGCTACACACAGAACATAAGACTTCATGAAAATTCAGCCTATAGGATGCACAGTTTTACTCTTGAAACCATTTTTCATGAAGAAATAGGATTTAGTCAATTGACATATGTAATAGGAACTAATAGCCCCAAGGAAAAAGACTGAATGGAGATGGGAAGTCAATATTTCTCTGACACCATCTTCAGCAAGACATCAAAATGATCACCAGGTGCCAACAAACTCAACAAGCATCAGTGAAAAAAACAAAACTAGATATATTGAAAATGTAGCTTGCAAACAATTCTGTAGAGGTGCATTCACAGTAATTTCTAATTGAAGACACTGGATGAAAGACAGACGTAACTACATAGCTGTCAGTGAAAAAACCCCAAACCATTAAACAAATCCCAAACCCCTCATCTTGTGTTACATCAGAACTCAAACCAGAGATTTGTTTTGGATAGGAACTGAAAAGATGTCAGTTAGGCTTCTAACGTGAGAAGAATGCACATCTTTTCCTTATCTTAAAGAAATGACAAATTGAAGTTACCAGAATTTGAAAAAAACACTTGGCCTTGGAAGACAGCATAGTAAGAAATGAAAACTCTTGCTTCCAAAGGTAATTGAAAAAAACATTTCAAGGAGGAACTGACAATCTGATGGAGCATTAGCATACAGAGACTAGAACTCATGCAATGCACGTGTGAGCCAGGATATATGTACTAAAAGATTGTTCCCTTCTGAAGGAATACACACGCAGAATGGTTACAATTTGAAAAGAAAAAGTATTTCCAGGGAAAGACTGAGAAACCTTTTTTGACCTGTTTGAAAGTTTTCACTGGACTCAGGAAAAAAATGACATTCTGCAGCCTAATAAATATCAACTAGTTATTAAGACATACAAATGAAGGGAAATTTTGCACATTAGAGCTTCTTCGTATGATTCAATATATAACAGGTCTGAAAAGTAGCTGATTCTATGACTGCAAGAATTGTTCTGGATGTTCTGGATCAGAAGCCAATTCCCAATTACTCTAACATCCTTCTTTAGTTCTGCTATAAACAGATCTTCAGCATGAGTAAGGGAAGAGAACTATATTTTGGTGCTGCTATTTAATACCGGCTCCAAGTATGAATAAATAAAGTACTACTTGAAGCACACATATTCAATAAAGAAAGCTAAGATAAATAAGTACTTCTACTGAAATTCAGTGTTCAGCCTGCACTTTACCTTAGTCTTTCTTCTTCTCCAGAGACTTGTTGATGGGTCTATTTTGGTACTAACAAAAAACACCCAAAAGACTGCCCTTGAAGTTTTTGACCTTCCTGCAAAGCGTATCTTCCATTTTTGAAAGGATTTTAGTAACTATGATGTATTTGAGGGTTTTTTTAATATCCCAAGCATATCAAACTGCTTCTTCCTTAGTTACAATGTCTCACTTTTGAAGCTGCAGCACCTTGTTAACGAACAATGTTAACGAACAACTACCAGGGTTTGTAAAAAATGTAAACTAAAAATAAGACTTGCTAGGGCTCAATTATCCACATGTTTTGCCAAGACAATACACTTTAAACAACGAGGGAAAAAGGTAATGACTACATGAAAATATTCTGGTATCTTAATTAGTAATTGATCCGAAAACCAGTGCTGCACTGTACTGAGAAGAGCCCAGGAGGATACAGTAGATTGATGTGTGTTAGGAAGCAGGATTCATCTTAAGGCAATTATGGCTACTTTCTACTCAAATATGCATTCTATTAGCATCTTTTTTTACTAAACACAATCTTCTGTAATCCTGGAATGTGCATTGAAAAAAATTAAGAGGAAATTAAACCCAGAAATAATCACGAAAACATTGGAAGTTTTAGCAGGAACAAGTATCTATGTCTGTGTGTATTTTTACAAGAAAAAGCAAGAAACCCTTGCAGTGCTTGGGGTGTGATCTCACCTACGTAGATCATCCTAAGAATTTAAAACATTCTTTGCACTTTTCCATGCTCCTCAACCTAATCACAGCTCAACAGCTATGCCAAAGCACTTGCTACTTACTCAAGCAAGTTCCCAGGTAGAATAAACTTCAGCTGATGCAAACTTAATAAATAAAAAGGAAACAAACTTTGCTTGGAAATTTAATGTATGTATTCAAACTTTAGAATACATTCACATACTTGCCATATTTCACTTTGATGACCACCGTAAGAAGAAACAGTTAAGAATCAAGATGAAAAAAATTATGCACTCAAACACAAAATATCTACACTGTGGATAAAACTACAGCTTACCAAAATACATCTTGAACAGCATCTTATTATTAACTAAGAATTTCTGGTAAGGAACCTGATCTTCTGCTGATAAATACTGAATATTTCTACTGAAAAATTTGTAACAACAATAATTGACAAAAACATCTTTCCAACTCCACCTGCTCCCATCTGCTAATGTGCTTACTTCACATAGCAATTCTATATTGAAGAAACACTAGACTGAAAACATAAATCATAATTAGGTTTAGTATTAATTTGTAATTCATTTGACTGTGCAGACATCAATGAACACATTTAACTTTAAAGTGGTTGTTCATGACAGATCATTTTTTGTTAGCAGTAAGCATGAGAAATTACTGAAATAATATTTATTTTTTGTCACAGAAACAACTTTCATCAGCATTTCTTTCTTTCAAAAAAAGTTTAATGTCTTTTTCTAGGCTATTTCATCTCAGAAATTCTCTGCAACTGGAACATTTACATAAATTACATGTGTCACACTTTCTACATTGGGAATATCAGGTGTTTAGGCGAACGTCTACTTAGGAATGATATAGACAATAGTTCCTCATAGGAGACAGAAAGTAACAGAAGATGACCAACTAGCAGAATTAAATGTACTGTGTTACAAAGAAAGTGTGGACGGATGGAGCAGTGGATAGGTGAGATGACCATTTTGCTGGACTTGAAAAAATTCTGAAAAGTAGACTTGCTCGCTCATTTTAGCTGTAAGATAGAGCCTATAAGCTTTCATTACATAGGAATCAAAAGTTATCTACTGCAACTACAAATACGTAAGGATCTAACTTACCACTGAGGGTTCTGTCTGGTTCAGTGTAACTAAACAATGGATAGGTAGGGAAGGGACAGAAAAGTAGCAACTGAAGCAGAGAGAGACTTTCTCTTAAGCAGAATATAAGGAGTGAAGGGAATGAAGTAGCAAGATGGAAAAAACCCCACACTCTCATCTTAAAAGTACTATAACAAGCTCCTTAGGATCCTTCATGATCAAAGATAACACTGAAAGAAACTTTGCATATTGAAGTGGAAGAACTGAACATCAGTGAGACTGATGATCTTGCAAAGTGAAATACTTTGAACACCTCTTGTCACTGAAATGAATTCCTGGCGATAATTAAAAACCTGTCCTTGGTCTTCTAAATCTGCTTTATTTGACTTTGACACACAACATTGCCAAAAACTAAGTACTGGTTACATCATTTATGTATGGGAGAAGTCAAGACTTCAACTTGAAAACTGTAATTTTCTTTTATACTAATATGATCCCCCTAAGAGTAGAACAAAATTCGAAGTTTGAAATAATGGCTCAGTCATTTACTCTGGATATATTGTTTTAAGTCATCTGAAGTTATAGATCATAACTTCAGATGACTTAAGCTTATGCTTAAAAAACCCCCAAGAATCAACATTAATGCAAATATAAAAAAATTCTCCATATTTGTAGAACTAGTTTACCCTAGGTACCCCTACTGCTTTCGTGTCTGAAAAGAACATTGCATTTTACTTCATGAAAATGCCAACCACAAACACAGACAAAAACATAGTAAGGTCTTAAAATCTGAGCAGCTACTGGAAATGACAATAAAAACTTGCAAGCCACACTGTGTTATCCTAAACTTCTACCATGTGAGTATTCAGCAAATTCATCTAACCATGTTAAGAAAGCAGTAAAACTTTTAAATGATCAAAACTATATTGAACAAGATAAAAATACATCACAACCACTATCAACTTTATGGTTGAATGACTGAAAATGGGAAGACTGTTAGTGCAGTTTTCCTCTGAGTAAAACTTAGATTGCCTCTACATGTGAATCCATCTACTATAAATATGGTTAAAATGCTCTTTGTGCAGTGGTTGATTTTGTTTGAAACTCAAATACAATTTAGAGAACAAGAAAGGTGTTCTACAGAGATTTATTAAAAGCTAACAAAAGCTGGTTTGCTTAGTCTTGGGGATGTACCTAATCATTGACAGAGTAGTCCCAATGGCAATTTGTCTTAAAAAGTTCCTGCCTCCCAAGAAATATAACTACTTCTTTTTCCAGGAAATTACATTTTTGAAGACTGATTGAAATATCCAGGTTCCAACTCAATATTTATCATTTAGTACTTTGTTAGAAACAGAGACTTTCAGAAAACATGGATGGTAAGTTGTAAACAGTGCAGCAAATTTATAATTAAATGTTGTATTTGTCTATATGATGTGGTTGTATACATAAACAACATTAGGTGCTCCAAAATATGATTATGAAAAGGTAAAATCTTCTAAGAGATCAATCAGGAGCATTAGTAACGTGTTCTCCCATACCTTTTCTCCAATATCCTCATGCATTAGTAACCTGCTACTTACATTCATTTAACAGAGGTGCTCTCGTCATTGCAGAAGCTTGATTTTTTTTTTTTTTCTGAGACACATAGAACTTCATGTTATTCAGCAAATTCAGTAAGAGAGATGTAAGGGTTCATGTACACTTAGGACAAAAAATACAACAAGAAAATGGTACAACAAAATAAACTGGAATATGCAGTTGACAAGGAAATATAGTGCCACTTGCTCTGTGGCTAGACCACCACTCCAAAAATAAGTAAAATCAAAGAAATAATTTCTTTCCCCTGACACTTCCTCATCTTTGTTTCGTGTCATATGTACATGTTTTGGAGCCCTGAAATGAGTTCCTAAACCAGCAAATGAGAGTATGGAAAAGATACACACTTGCAGATTAAAGAAGCAAAAAAAACCACCTTGGAACATCACCTGGATGCTGAAGTTCAATTTACTTTTATTCTCATTACCGTGTGGGGAAGAGGGCAGTGTAAACTTAATTCCATATTGCATTATTAGAAAGCCAGGATCCAGAAAGAAAAACAGAGTAAGTGAAGACATTTAGACATATTGATAATCTTGAAGAATCTGAATGAACCATATTGCTTGATAAATTCAGATGATGTTTGAGAACTTGAGGATACTGTAAAGGACTGAACAAAAAGATAATGGGTAGTTTCTTTGGTTTTTAAAAAGTAATACATAAAATGAACCAAGAACTCTTTAAGTGGTAAAGAAGCTTATACGCAAAATCCAACCTCTAAGTAATAGGAACAGATGCCATCACCCATCAAGTTTATTTTCCAGTTGTTTTTTTTTTTTAATTTTTCCCTGTATCAGCTTGTAGCAAACCACTGTCAAATACATCACAAAAAATCGAATCTAGCTAGATATTGCATAGCAGTTCCTGTTATAAAAGTGGTGTGGTCTCACACATTTTGAAAAAAACCTGATTTTGCAGTAATACATGAAAAGCAGGTCTCAACATGAAATACCAAATCATGATCTAATTATGAAATGAGTTCATCTCCACTAATTTCCCAAACACAGTTTCAGATTTTCAATCTGTTTCAAAGGTCTTGTACATTCCTTCTATAATCTCTAAATCTTTCAAGACAGTCTAGAGGACTGCATTCTGCTTCAGAACAGATAGGCTTTACTCCTTCCCGCTGTGATAAACTTCCTGAAAATATGTAGGCTTCATCTAGAGCTATTTTTCAGCAGAGCTGTCTCTTATTTATGCCTGTTACTGGTCACCTTTGGTTTTCTTCGGATAATTTTGTTTTATCAACAGGCATAAGGCTCAGTGCAGTTTCTCTGTTTTGTATTACTCTTCTGCTCTGGGCATTCTACTGTAAAAAGCTCAGTGTTTTTATTTTTAAGCCGTCAGACAAGAAATAATTTTTTAGGAAAAAAGTGAAGGAGATGCTTACAGATAGAATTCACTGAACAATCTTAAGAAAAGTAGACTATATAATGAAGCTCAAGTTTGCTGTCTATCAGAATAATTTTGATTCTATTACAGTGAAGGTAAGTACTGCATAAAACAATCCCATAGGTTAAACCGAAATATTTCTATGGGTGGTTGCCAATAAATCTTGTTTGCTGACAGAAAAGAACGAGACAGTAGGAGAGAAGAACTAGCAGATGCTGGCAATCATTTTAGCAAGCAGAATAATCTTCAAGGATCATGAGTTAGATAAGGAAGAATGTTATTATTTGCCATCTGCTACTGGCTTATTAGTATGTCAGCATCTGGTGCCACAGAAAGATCTTTGTGATGTGAACGCACAAAGTGAATTTAGACAGTTTTCTTCTGCTGAAAGGAATTCTGCTGAAGGTAAACATTACAGGCCTTGCCACTGGTCAATTTGCTTAGTTTTTGATGTATGCTATTTTAAGTTTGATAAAAAGAGAACATATAGAGTTCACCTCGATGATTAAATAGTATAGTCTAATCACTAAGAACTGAATAATAATCCCACAAGGTTGGCATTAAAACTTTCTTTCTAGTGAATTTAGGCTGGTTTTTGTTTCCAAATGTCAGGCAGCAAATATCTAAGTTTGAGCAAAGCCAGTTGGTTTGAAAGTCTTAAACTGAACAATAATAAAGTGGGGCACAGATCTGCCCCAGCCCAGGCTAGAAATTTGCACATACATTTTTTTGACAAAATACTACTTGTTTAATGTTGTTACTCAGTGGCAGGATTATCTATGTTCCTGGGGATACTAAAGGATATTAAATACATTCAAGGTGCTAACAATTTCATATTCATGATCAATATTGCAAGAGATAACATGAAACTTCAGTAACCATAAGGTGTTGGTGGGCCCACATGTTAAACTGTGCAACAGTACACATGGGACAGCTACACTGTCTTGCATTTATCTATTGTGCAGAATGACACAACCCTTGCATGCGAACCAACCTTGTTCAGCAGAGGCAATACATTAATCTGATAGATTACATGGCTGAGCGTGGAGCTTGCAAGGCATAAATGTACTTACTTTTGGTGTTGGGCAGGATGCAGTGGAGAGGCGAGAGGTGGCTTGGGCACGAGGAGATTCTGAAGGAGTAGTACTGAGGGAGGCTGTATCACGTGGGAGAACCTGAACACCACGAGAGATGATGGAATCTGGAATCTTAAAAAGAAGGGAGATGGAATTAATAGCAAAAAATACACTGTATGTAAAACTTCCTTAAAACCTTACCTCAAAAATATAGGAATACCCCACTCCTCAGTCTGCACACCTCCTAACACTCAGTGCTTGGCAGTGGTTAACGGCATATTCTCCGAACTTCAGTAACAAATACCTAACAAATATATAAGGTCACATTCTAACTGAAGTTTCACAGAACATACTAGTTGTCCTGAAAAACATATGAATCAAACATACTACAACATAATATGAAATAATAAGAAAATAATGGTTTCCTCTTAAACCTTTGTTTCAAACCCAACAATGACCAACAATGATTTCTACCATGGCACAAAGGGAGGCAGACTTTCCATTCACTAACCAGGGGACAATATTCTGAAAACTATTTGCTAGCAATGGACTGAACCCCTCTAAAGAAATGTCATGCAGTGAGACAATTTCTCACAAGAAATGTCATGCAGTGAGTAAATAGTCTTTATTCCATGAAGATTTTATTTCAGCTACAAAAATTCTCTGTAAGGTTTGTGCTGCAAAAGCTACAGGCCTCTCTGGAGCGAGTAAAGGCAAAAGCATTAGAAACCACCATCCAAAGCCAACACTTGGTTTAAAATACTTTTGAGGGGAAGAATAAAAATTCAGTCTTTTTTTACTTCCCAAATAATATATTAGAGTGCCAGTTAGGAAAGCATATCCTTCCTGATGAACAACTGGCAAACTGGTAACAATGGATGAGGAAAAGGCTGAGGCAATCAACAACTTTTTGCCTCAGTCTTCACTGGCAACCTCTCTTCCCTTACTTCTTGAATGGATGGACCTTAAGCCAGAGGGATGATTAAGCCCCACTGCAAGGGATGATCAGGTTCATGGTCACCTGAGGAACCTGGACGTACGTAAGTCTATGGGACCTGATGAGATGCATCCCAGAGTCCTGAAGAAATAGACTAATGCAGTTGCTAAACCACTGTCCATGGCATTGGAAAAGTCATGGCAGTGAGATGAAGTCCCAGGTGACTGGAAGAAGGGAACATTGCATCCATCTTAAAAAAGGAGGACCCTGGGAACTATTGACCTGTCAGCCTCACCTCTGTGCCTGGGAAGATCATGGAATAGATCCTCCTGGAAGCTGTGCTAAGGCACATGGAGGACAGAGAGGTGATCTGAAGCACTCAGCACGGCTTCACTGAGGGAAAACCCTGGGAAAATTCTATCACAACTAAACAGAAAATGCAAATACTGAGATCTTTGAAGGAATATATATACACATGCATATTTTAAGATCTTTCTCCTCATTAAGAATTTCTTAATTCAGCCTGATGTTCAAGTTCCAAGAGAACCATCTGAAGAACCCCTGTGTCTGGGGGAAATGGCAGCAGCTGACAATAAAAGGAAACAAGAAAGGCAGATCCAGTGACAAGCCAAGTCATGAATGCTGGGCATTTCCAGACAGGATTTTTTTAATAAATGGAGATACTGTCACCCACTCTGCATCCAGGAATTTTGAGCATTCTTGCCTGCTAAGACTTCAGGGCAGGCAGAAGCCACTACAAAGTATGTCCTTCCAGGAGCAAGCTTGAATCCTAGCTTTTAGTATGTGTTACATTATCAGAACATTAAGAGAGCTTTGTTACTTGTCCCAGTGTAGTTAAAATGACCAATTTTAATACTTGTGCCATTAAATACTGGTTTTGTATTGTCATTTCCCTCTCCGTCAACTTCTTGGTTCCCCTCCATAAATAATGACTATGCCTAACTTAGCAAGCCTGACTTAGACATACTCGGTCGTACCTAGGGGACCTTATTTCACCATACACCCTCCTCCTGATGTTAAGACTTCTGTTTCTAACTTGTTTATACGTTGTGTGAAAACAGGTTTTGTTCCCAGAGTGACAGCAACTGCCTCCTTTCTACTCTGCTGTGTTTGTACACTAACTGGTTTTTGCCAGTCACTTTCTGTCAGCTCTCCTCAGAGGATCTTTCAAGGCTAAGAACTCATACTACAATTTCCACTGTAAATTATGAAGTCAGCAGTATTTCTTTTCACGATGGACAACTATGCTGGGGATATCTTCCCCTTCAGAAACAGTGCCTATCTGGCCTCTACATGGAGTGTTCTGATTTGCAAATCACACCTCAGAGATGTATCTTAGAGGTAAATGGAATCGATGATACTCTGAATGTTCAAATGGTTTGTAGTCAGAAGCACGATTTCCCTTCTGTTCACTTTTTCTCCTGAAGTCCCATCTTAAATTCATTAAACCCCAAAACAGGCTGACATCCCTAAGTTTTATATTGGCATAGATACTCCCTACAACTTTCAATGCTTCATTTTAATCTCCATGCCTAAGGAAAATACAGCAAAAAAAAAAAATGTTTCAAGAAAGGCATAAGGTAAAAAAGGAGAGAATCAAAGAACAAATAGTTGTAAGTCTTCAAATAAGATACCTTTTCTTTACTCTCCTCTGATAAAAACTGCGCACATCTTGATATGATCATGTATGGGTCCATTACCCCTTTTATGTACTCCCAGACCCCACAACACAAATAACAATATTGCTTTTGCAAATTATATCATGATACAGGTCTCTCTAGGTTTACTCCGGGTACTCTAGAGTAACCAGGTATTTCATACTGTCTCATACCCTTCAGGCAGGAAACATCTTTTTTAAATTTCCCACCATATTGCACAACCATTGCTTCTAAAATTTTATCTGATATCACCTTTTTGTAATACCTCTCTCTGCAATAAAGTGACTGAGACAATCCCAGTTTCCCCTGAACTGCACATGTAGTACAAATTTTTGCCTGTGAGAAAATTAAGTAAAATTTCAGCCAGGAATATTATTCAGAAAAGGAAGCTGAAGATAAAGGGAAAAGATGATCACAGGCACTTAATTTCAATGAGAATTATTTCCAAATCACTACCTTTACATAAAATGCAATTACCAGAAAAGAATTCATATGTAAACCTATCTAGAACTCTAAGTTCTAGAGAAAAATTTCTCACTGAGAGCATTAAGTTAGTTCACAGTTACAAATTTTGCTCTTTTTCTAATATGAAAGTGGAATGTGCTGTACTGCTAAAAGCAACACTAATATTCTTTAAACCACTACAACCTGCTGAATTCAGTGAAGGTACTACTGGTACCTAGAAGGTATGTCTATTCCATATAATAAAAATATAATGTGACATGGGGAATTTCTCATTTCTCTCACCTATATTTACTAAGTTTTTGAATTTTACTATTAAAAAATTAAATTTAGGCAATCAAAGTCTCTAATCAAGGCAACTTCTTGTTAACTCTGTTAAAGAGGTTAATAAACCCATGAGAAATTTCTGTCTGTCCTGGTGCATAGAAACCTGAAATAAAGAAGGGCAGGAATATTACTCAATTTTGGACAGATTGTTCTTTTAACTTCCACTAAGTCACACTGAGCTTTTATGCTGTGTCTCCCTAAAATTTTTTATTCATTTTCGAATTTCAAAGAAATCGAATACAGAGTAGAGATCTCAAAACTTTAAATGGGGTACAGTAAAATTCTTAGTTCTTAGTGAAAATAATTTCTGTTTGCAGTAGTTGGAGCGGAAAACCTGTTGTAACATACTGATGAAGACCGAAATGAACGAGAAATGAATGAAGTGACAGAGAAAGATATTCACCATATCCATCAGTCATTGCTTCTACAATTTTTATCTGACCTGGCTTTTCTCTGAAGTACTTTTATTTTGGTTTAAATATTTGTGTTTTCATATTAGAGAACTTTGACAACAGCATTGACAAGAAGGGGAAAAAGGAAAATATATGAGTTTTTTATTCTCTTTTGCTCAGAACTGAAACAAAGATTGACAATGATGGTGAGGCAAGAAAACAATCTGTAGATGGAAATTACTATGACTGTTATACAAGAGAAAAAAAGGTCTTATAAACATACAGAAAGGACAACTTAAAAACCCCAATAATCTGCCAAAAAACTAACCACTTTCTGCTCTGAGTCTGAAGATCTGATTTGGATTATAGAATGCATAAAACAGTAGCTCAAGAGTAATCTGAAAAAGAACACGGAAACACGGATGACATTTTATCAGTGTTCTTCATAGAGGCTAAATTCACCGCTCTACTGATACGGAGGAATATGGTGCAAATTCTAGTTCAGCAACCTTGACTCGAAAAAAAAAAAGAATTATGCAAGAAATGGGTGTGTGTATATGTATTATAAAGCTATACATAGCTTTATCATTAGGTGTATGAACTTTAAAGTCTTCACATTTCCTAAGTGACTTTTCAAGAGACATAGAATCATGTTTTAAATACAGAGGTGTTAGGCTATTTCACTGATGGTTTAATTTACTATTTGTCTAAGGGAACAGGTACTTTTTTACCATTAATTGAAATAGTTTTCTACTATTCACTAAAACCCAGTAATTTATAATAAGTACACTGTTTCCTAGCTCCTGAAGTCTTCTGTTTTTGAGAAATTCTAAACAGAAAACAAAAATGAGGGAGAAACTGCAAGTGATGAAAGGAAACTATGAACACCCAGCACAAATGTTCTACTGACAAAAAAACTATTGAGAGAAAAGCAGCAAAGCGAGACAAAGGGGGAAAAGTTACAATTTCATAGCTCTAATGCAGTAATTTTAGGAGATTATTTTAATTATATTCAATTATTGAGTATATTAGATGATAAAGCCAATGACTAATCAGAAACACAGGCTTTATAGCAATTATTATCTCAGCAGCTAAATGATTCAAACTGACAACACACATGACCTTTACCTTGTTTAGTCCTAAATCTCAAACAGATATTTTCTGTAACGTGCTCTCAAAGATAGCACTGATGTGTCTTTGTTAGAAGAAAATAAATAACATTGTCTGTTCAAACATAGACTAGGAGGCAGGCAGAGCATTTTTAGTTAGTGTTAGTGCAAAAGCCTCTTGGAAGTGTCTCTTACCAGTTCTCCTGCACTGCCTGCTGCGTGATGGCAATAACTGATGAGACCAGGGATGGGCTGTTGACCTTTAGCCATAATAACAGCTGGACTGGTATAGGATGGATGCTTCTAATGCACAACACATAACAGCTATGAATATAGTGACAGGAAAACATGAAACTGTACAAGCAAATGACCAAAAATGAATGAGGTGAAAACTGTGACACTGAAATGCCAAGCTCATATGAACACAGCCAGTTGAGATCTCAGGTATTTCCTGCCTTTAAAAATGGCACATATTATTTATCTTTGTCTGCATCAAAAGAAATTAAACAGTTTAAAATTTGCATTAATAAAAACTGATACTTGCAAACAATAATTACCTTAATTCATCCCTGCAAAGACATATGTAATCAGGATTTTCTGTATATTGGGAGATGATCTCCAGCTGCAGCTGTCTTAGAAATGTCAAGATGTCTCAGACCTGAATTCACATTTCTGGAGTTAGAATGTTGCTGCTTTGGTTTAGAAATTGTTTAATATAATTTTGAGTTACTTAGACTTTCAATTCTCATAATAGGAATTAAAAGCACAACTTGTGGAGTAGACATAGAACAAAGCAGTTTGGAAAAAACTGTTTCCAAACACACAGGGATACATTATCGTTCCGTTCAAAAACTGAACACATAAAACTGGAGTAAATATTTATATATTGCTTCAAATAATAGAATAATTATTGGGAAAATATTTAAAATTTGAACTGAAATTATTTACAAGTGTTACCTCATTTTTTTCTTTTATTATTTATTTTATTTCTTTTTCCAATTTATTATTTTAGTTTGAGCAATGCTGATCTATGATTACTGGTTAAAGCAAGGCTATAAAGACAACATGATATTTAGTTTGTTGGCAGAATTTCACATCTCTTATGCAGACATGCACACTGGAATACAGTAATCTGGATCGTTCACTACTTAATATGCTACCTGTCTATCATACTTTTATCACTGTTTTCAGAAAAGAACATTTTAATTTCAAATTAGATATTACGGGTTGGAAAAATTTGTTTTGATTCCTTAACATGCCGCCTACTGGACTTCGCATGTTCAGGCGTGTGAGTACTTGGAATTTAAAAAAAGCCACTAAAACCAGTCTGGCACATCAGAATGGTATAATAAAACATATGTTAATATCAATATAATAAATAATATGTCTCCCACTGGAATTTGAAATCACCTACCGAAACAGAATTAATATATTTTTATGAAGCTCTACTTCTACAAAATATACCTAAAATACATCTGTTTGACATGAAGACATCAATGTATAGTCTTAACATGCAAATGAATATTGGTGGAAAGTGCCTGAGACAGAAACTGAAGGATCTCTCAAGGAAAGAAGCCAGACTCACCTTAGCTGCAATGGCTGCTGCTGTTATATGTGAAGAAGAACTGTCCTCTGTTGAGGCAACTCCGCTATCCTTCTTCTCTTCCTCCTCTTCCTCACACTGCACTCCTTTGTCTTCCGTCTGTTTGTGAGGGCTGGTGGTTGGAGGAGGAGAAAGAGGAGGTGGTGGTGAAGGTAGATCTTCAAGCTCATCGTGTACCTCCTTTACTTTTACAATGGCATCCCGCAAAAGATCAATGGCGTGAGGTAGGGCTGGCAGTATAAACTGAAAGCATTCCTGTGCACAATGAGAAGAGAAACCACTATGAAAATTCACCTGCAGGTGCAAATAGGAATTTACTCTTTAAATATAATTGTGATTTAAATGCATCTTTATGATCTATCTGATCATAAATAAAAGATAACATGTCCGATGCAACTGCTCTTAAAAGGTAAAAAATGAACTCAGAAACAGACCTGGTGACAATTCTATATATTTTTGTCTTTTCTTCATGCAAATACTGTAAATTGCAAAACAGGGCTACTGAAATTAAGCTAATATTGTACCAAAACTTCAGAAAACAAGAGTTAAATTTTTGGGAATATGTAGTACAGAAAACAGTTCACAGCATCTGGCAGAATGCTACAAAAATGCAGAATGAAAACATTAACTATATCCCTGCAGGGATATTAGCTTCAAATCTTTCCTATTACGCTCCCTCTCAATTAGAGAACAATTCATAAGGGTTTCCATAATTATACTTTCATACAATTATATCCTTTTTTATTCATGGACTTATTGTATATACTGGAAGGATGACGAACTACGCTGATGCCATTATAATGTCATGTAGCTCAGAAAAAATATTTCATATATAATCAATTTTTCAAACCTCTCCTTGTTCTATAATCTTAAAAACAAGTAACAAGTTTATTTTATATGGCTGGAGAAAGCAAAACTGCAGAAGCTGTGCAATTGCTCTTGTTCCATAATGGGCATACATATAACTACCATATATAGCCACCTATGCTGCTAAAATACGCTGCTGTTTCACCAAATCAAGCGGAACCTCAGGATGTCATGTGCTGCAGCTGCCTGCTCAGATCAGGGTCAGCATGAAACTAAGGCTTCTTAAGGCTTGTTCAGTAAAGTCTTGAAAAATAATCCAAGAACAGAGACTTCAGAACCCTTCTTGAAAATGTGCTTTAATGCTTAATTACCCTCAAAGTGTTTGGGGTTTTTTTCAGTTTTGTTTTGGTTTTCCATTTCTTTTCATCCATCTGGAAGGTACCTCATTCAGTTTATGACTATTGTCTCTCATTCTCCTCTCAGGCACCTCAATAAAAAGTTTTCATAAGTCATTTGAGAAGACTGCATATAAACATTAAAGTATTGGAAAATGATGGAGGGGTCACAAGGATTAACTGCCATGGCAATGCAGTCAGGAACACACAAGTTGACAGACAAAGCTGGCACTATTCCTGTTGTGGCACTTCAGTTTTGCTTCAAGCATAGGAAGATTTTAAAAAATGTATTCTGAAATTTTAGAGTACCCAGAAAATAAATAATAAGTTCAAAAATAGATAATGAAATAAATATTTTCAATAAAGAAACATGACTATGTAAACAAAATAAAAAGGAAAGAATCCATCAGGAATTAGTGGAGTTTATACATGCCACTTTGTAAGTAAAACATGACTCACAAGCATTGTATTTCCTCAAAGCTTCTTAATAAGAACAGATCTTTCAGTTGCTTCTTTAAGAGTAATGAATGTAAGTCAGACTATCTCACAAATTCTTTAAACATTCAAGTTGGTACTGTGAAGAACTGGAGTAAACTGGATGAGTACGAATGTTGTAGATAACGAATGTATACTAAAACATATTTGTAAAGATAATAAAGATTATGACTTATAATGTAACTGCAAACTGCAGAGTTGTGCCTCCACAGCATTACTTTCAAAATGGGTTAAAATAATGAAGCATACAACCATCATTACTTTAGCAAGGACGCAGACCTCAAGGAAGTGAGAAACAAGAACAACAGTCTCTGAACTGAGCAATAATTGTGAAAAAGGCCACTAATAATTGGCTAATCAGAGAAGCATGTTCCCCACTCCTACCGCTAAAATAAAGCCTTGTTGGCCTAACTTTGATGCACAGACTCCCAGTAAGTCCTCTAAAAGCTCATGTTACATATGAAATTCATTGGTTTAGGCAATTGTTACTACAATTATAAAAACTGTCAAAGAGCAAATCATTTTAATAAACATCTGGTGATTTCACACTTTGCCCTCTTTCGTAACATTAACTATCTTTTGCAGGACTAAGAAAATTGAAGTATTCTACAGATCTGGATTCAATGGTACATGCCACACGTGCTCTCTGGTGAAAACACGTTTGGCATGCAGTCCATTTCTGAGATGAAGCATTTACACTGCTGTCATTTTCCATTAGTATTTTAATATTTTATTAAAGAAATATGTATACTGCTGCAATTTCATAGCTTTATATAAGCTCTCATATGATCGTATTTATACAATGGAAAGGAAATTAGCAAGTGGTAAAAGAGAAAAATGAGGGAAATTCCTGGTAACAGTCTGTCCTTTTCAGTTCTTGAGATTCAGCCTTTAATGGACCATTTTTCTCTACTATTCATCTTAAAAGTCTTTGCTGAAATCTGACACTTTGAAGATGTCTCATACTAAAAGAAAATGTGACAGGACAGAGTATCATCATGAGAGGAACAAATAAAAATCAGTTTGTCAGAAGCTTGCTTGTATGATGCAATCATATGACTTTTTTCTTTTCCAGCAGAATTACCTTTTTTATTACTTACCCTATATCAAACTATTGTTAAAATACTTATTAATACTTTTTCATTTCTTTTCCTCATTTGCTTTCTGCAATTTACCTATCTTCAAAGTCTGATTGCCTCAGGACAGAAAATGACAATTGCTCCTGTAGGTTGGGAGTGCTACTGAACACAATAAAAACCATTAGAGATTGTAGGCTGTATCATCTCTCTCGTTATTCAGCAAAAGAAGTATTCCCTTGTGAAATAACCTTCTTACTGGTGCATCAGTTCTTTAAAATGTGGGGCCACTGCTATGTTAAATACATGTACATACATAATGATTTCCTGCTTATAAATGGAAGAATTTCAAGGAGGTATACTCCCACCTCACCATCCTCCAACGCCCGTTGTGCATTTTGAAGGCTTTTAAATTTCCTTTAAATTACAATCTCACTAGATTTCCTAAAAATGCTGTAAGGAATGGGAGAATCATAGGAGAGCTCACTCTGGGTCCTTGAACTGAAACATGTCAACAGTGTATCTGAAAACCTATGGTGGCTGCTTAATACCGCAGTATTCAAAACACTTCCTCTTCAGCTTCCAGGTGACAGCCCACATAAAAGTTGTTTTCTTATCTCCAGACAGAAGTCTTTCAAGAAACAATGACTTCAGGGCTGTGCTGCTAAACACGTTAGTTTTAGTTTAGTGCCTGCTCCGTGCCCGGGGTACCACAGGTTCAGGAGATGTGTACCAGGTATGCACTTGTTAGAGGCCAGAGGTGAAGACATTTATTAACAATGCCAGACGTAGTCTAAGCCCTGAAGAAATAGACTCTTATGACTGATGGGGGACCTACCTCAGCAGTTTTGTGTTAGGTTGTACAGAGCACTATTCAGCTTAGCAGTATTTGTATGGAGAAGACCGTTTTTCTATGAAGCCAGCTACGAAGAAATTAGTGAAAGATCTGGCCTTACTAACACACACACACACACACACACACACACAAATACACACACAGATCTCTGCTGGAGTTTAATTGTGTTTCTCTCAGCTATGCAGTCAGAAAGAAAGCATGAATAAAGACAAAAATTCTAACTTCTCTGTCCAAACTGAGCAAAATGCAGGATGAAAATAAACTGTATAAAGGGTGAAAAGTCTGATATACCCATATAGAGAAGATTCAAAAACATCCTCCAACTCTTAAAAATTATGTTCCCTTTCTTCCCACTTGCTGATGAAAACTGGGAATGTTCCACATGCTGCAGCAAGTTCTACCATATACTAGGCATTCCTCTTACTTCTGTGTGAAAAAGAATGATTTCTTGGAAGCTGGAGACAACCCAGAGATAAGGTACAGCTAATTAGAGAAGAAAGGGAACACGTAAGAGATCATTAGACTCTTCATTAGCACTGCCTGCTCAAGTGAGTGTTCTCTTGCACTACGTGTAATGCTGTCCTGGTGTGCACATAGCACCTTCAATCAGACTGGAATTGTATGGTCCTTGACTAAGAGTGATGTGTGGTCACTTAAAATGAATATGCATTTCAATTCACTTTTGTAAAATTTGTTGTAGCGGGCACTTTCTACCATTCAAAACAATGAGAAGTACTCATCATAGTTCCTTCCTAGCAGAACATTTCTTACCTGTGACCCTTTCTTGCTACCTGGAAGATTAATTATGAGCGTTTTCCCTCTGATTCCACACACAGGCCTGAAAAGAAAGAAACACAGACTGAAATTCTTGCCTGCGACTATCTCCACTATCAAAACAAAAGGAAACCATTTAAGATAAATTCTATGATTTATCAGATTTTGTAAACCTAATTTCCACTATATTTTCTGATTATGTTCTCATAAAAGAACTTGGGAGAAGCTGAGCTGAAAAAACATGAAACAAGATTGACAGGGTCTAACATGCATTTGATAGTATAAACACTGGCTGGATTTCCATCTTTATTTAGATCTGCGTGGCTCCCCTCCATTGTTTACCTGCATCCAATACATTATGTGATATAGTCCCTATTTGGTCATACACATGGTTCCTTTGCAACGTAATTGACTGTGTCAAACATTATGTCCCTGGCCAGGTAAAAATAGTAAGTCGTGATTGTTGCATTAATTCAAATATGTCTTTTTTATTTAAACATTCAACACAAGAAAGCAGAGAAGGAAGTAAATTCTCAAGTGAAAACTGTACTTATTCAATTCATCTGTAATTATTCCTAATAGTTTTTCTCTCTCCCTTAAGAAAAGGCAAGATCAACTATCAAAGATGGAAGTTT
The DNA here is from genome assembly GCA_013397055.1 of Pachycephala philippinensis. Taxonomy (NCBI): domain Eukaryota; kingdom Metazoa; phylum Chordata; class Aves; order Passeriformes; genus Pachycephala; species Pachycephala philippinensis. The sequence goes on along the minus strand of VWZT01012893.1, from coordinate 709,946 downwards.
TTGAGGTTTTTTTTTGTCTTTTAGAAATTCCTTTGGTGTTGATGCAAGGCTGAACACTCAAGTGCTGAATGCTTTCTATTGTCTAGAGTTTGACTATTCANTGGTCATACACATGGTTCCTTTGCAACGTAATTGACTGTGTCAAACATTATGTCCCTGGCCAGGTAAAAATAGTAAGTCGTGCTTGTTGCATTAATTCAAATATGTGTTTTTTATTTAAACATTCAACACAAGAAAGCAGAGAAGGAAGTAAATTCTCAAGTGAAAACTGTACTTATGCAATCCATCTGTAATTCTTCCTAATAGTTTTTCTCTCTCCCTTAAGAAAAGGCAAGATCAACTATCAAAGATGGAAGTTTTTGGGGTTTTTTTTGTCTTTTAGAAATTCCTTTGGTGTTGATGCAAGGCTGAACACTCAAGTGCTGAATGCTTTCTATTGTCTAGAGTTTGACTATTCAACATTTTGAAAAAAAAAAAAAAAGAAATTAAATTACTGAATTTTGTCTTGAGGTTGTAAAGAGTGCTTCCACTGTTTACAAAAGTCAAGGTGAAAAACCCAGGGCTGGGATATAAGGATAAGAAAAATGTGAAAGGACAAAAATTTTTCCACAAAGATATGGAGGTTACAGTTTAGAGAAACTGTGTAATATTCTCTTTATCGAACAAAAACGTGAGCTATAAGTGAAGACAGAACAGAAAACAAAATAATTTCTAGTTATGGCATTAACAAAAATTTTGAGCCAAAGGACATGGTTTGTTGGGTAGCCAGCTTCCCTGGATTTCTTCTTATACAAATAATTCTCAGTGATTAATACAATTTATTGGTTGCATAGCATTTTTTAGCAGGGTAAGAAGTATTTCTGCGACAGCTGTCACAATGCTCACAAGTAAATAGCACAGAGATCTTTTTTGTGCCACTAAATGAACTTTTGATACCATACTCAAGGCAGCCTGAAGTGTTGCTTTCAACTGGCAGTTTGAATATTGCCTGACTGCTAACTTCTCTCTTCTCATATTGCCTTCTTTCACACTATGTACCCTCAGTTTAGAAAGAATTCCAGGCAGCTGAGGTCTGCTGCAGCACAGAGATGAGCCTGAATTAAAGAAATGTGTTCATTTACTTCTCTTGCAGTAGTCAAGCTTACAGAGTACAAACTCAATCCAGCAAATCCCATACACGGGTTACAGTTTATGGCAGATTTAAAAAAAAGGAAATAAGAACTGTCCACAGAAGAATAAAAATGAGATGCAATTGTGTTTGGCAGATAGCTCCTTCAGTAGTTGTCTTCTTGGCTCTTCTACTCTGCTTTAAATATTTCTGAGCATTATAAGCTAAATGACCAGTACAACCAACCAATAATAAAAAAAGGACTAAACCAGCAGGATGAAAACTCAAATTTCAGTTTCCAGTAATCAGACCTAGTGGCTCAAGAGAGAAATGGAGCTGTCAAAAATTTCTCAAGAGAGCATGCAAAAGTAAGTTAAAGTGCTTAAGAACTGCATGGCTGGCAAAAGTATTACGTGTGCTTTCAAGAAAACCACACACATGTGCATGCATTCCAGGTACTTTGAGAGATAAATTAATCATATTCCTCCAGACGTAGGACAGTACAACACATTTGTCTTTATCAAAGGGATTTTTTTTGCCAAACAAAGCATTTTAATACTTGATGAACAACATACAGAAAAATTTTTCCCTCACCACCAAAACACCACAGTTCTAGAATGAAAAGACAGCTATTTAAGAGTGTGCATCAATATTATGAATAACCTGGCACAGAAAATACAGGAGGATACAGTCTCTAATAGAGAGAACAAAGGGAATTAAACGAGACAATGCAATTATTATGACTTGAATTTGGCCACTTCTCTGAAGTTAAGACTTCTAGTACTGATAACAATGGCAGTCTTCAATGATTTGTGCACAGTCATTGGGTAACAATAAGCAATTCTATGGAAAGAGCTCATCTCACATTTTGAAGGAAGTAGTCTTACCTAGAGAGCATGCCCAGAGGAGTAACATTAAGTGATCCCATCAGCATTGCCAGGGCCATCCCCGGGGCTTCTCGCTCTATTACTTCTTTAGTGGCCTGCAATCAAAGATTAAATAGCAAAGTGAGTGAACAAGTATAAGGATAAGTAAAAAAAATGAAACCAGATAAAAATTGGGTAGGAATATCTTCTCATTTTTTTCTGCCGAGAAATGTTGTTGCTAAATTCTCAACTGAAATATGCTACAGAATTTTCTCTTGGTTGTGTAAAATAGAGAAAGTCAAGGAGCTGGGACGAAGTACTGTTAGCAGCACTATGAAGATTCCTATAGAAAGTTATAAAAGTCAGGACTCTATAAATATAAGAAGTGTTAACTGACACCACAGAAATAACAACTGCCTCGAACAGAAAGGAAAAAATGTTTGAAAATAAGCAAAGAAGAGACCCAATGTAACTGCCTTCTCTTCCTCATCAATCTTGTGCATTTTCCTGTTGAGATTTTCCCAGGCATGAGAAAGATGAATCAGTCTGCGCAGAAGATAGAAAAAAAAATTTGCAAAGGGAAGCCCATGTAGCAGGCAGGCAGGAAAATAGTAAAATGGTAATGATAATGGCCAGAGGCTGAGGCCTTCCCTTTTGATCATGTCAGCAAAACAGCAGTTCCAAACAGGCTGGTGGCTTTTATTCATAAGCAGTCCATACGCAGTGGGCATTGAGAAGTCTGGAAGCAGAGTCTGAAAATTCTTGTCTTTTTAGTCCTTTTCCCAAACAGGGAATCAGATGAAAAATCATGCACAACCTTCTGTCCTTACTTCCTAACACAAATTTTCTCAAATGCACAATCCATCCAGTCTCCCAATATCTAACTTTACTTAGGACACAACATCTTAAAGACAGGTTAGAGCCCTATCCACTTCATTTCCCCCACAGTAGCTGATGTTCAGTGGATCACATTGTTTCATGCTCTGAAACAAGATTCTAACTTACTTAGCACAACTAAATTGGTAGCAACGGTCATAAAACTGTGAAATCCATGGTATAACATACAGCCAAACTACAATGCTTTGAGCTATCAAAACAGAAATAGAAAAGAACATCTTAAATATACGGACACACTGAATAAGCTGAATTTTCTTTGCAGTTTGATATAGCAAAATAATAGCAAAAAACCAGGCAAATTATTTTGTGGGAAAGATTCAATTATAAATCACATCCTTGTACTTTTGTAAGCTCTTAGTTTACAAATAGAAAACTAAAGTCCTAGAGAAGGAAAATGACAGAATTAACCCAACAGGGTCTCTAAAAGAAGGACGCTTACATGTAAGGGTGCTTACACAAAGCAACAAATAAAACTGAAAAAAAAAATCCATGAAGAGTACAGATATTCAAATGGCCATATTCTCAAAAATGGTCACTAGCCTTTGACATGTTTTAAAGGAACATCAGCATATTAATTAATTAGAAATTAATATCAGTATTAGAAGAAATCAGACACTGCTACCATGTAAACCTTTGAGTGCTTTATTAATAAGCAAACTTGCTATGTACTCAGTTGTGGGAAGCTGGAACTTTGGTTTATACAAAACCAAGCAATTTTAATTAAGTAGCTGACACCACAGTCTCCCATATTTCAAGCATAGCATGCTGGTTTTAGGATCTGCCATCTTCTACTCAGAAACAGAAAAATCGTATTAACACAACCCAGTGACTGTGTTTTCCACAGGGAAAATAAGAAGAAGTGAGCTTGGAATGATATGGGCAAAAATAAAACTCCTCCATGGAGAGAGATTACCTTAATATACCTGCTGAGGTATGAAATCATCAATCACATTAAAAATTCTTAAGACATCCATAGACTGATGATTTTTATAATACAGAAGATAAAGGTATTGCAATGGTGAAGAGACACTTTGCTGACCATGAAAAGGCTAGTGAAACATGGAATTCTCTGTGTGTGCACACAGAGCAAGTCTGTATCTATGCTTTTTCATTTCAGTTAATACCATGCTTCAAAGCTATTCAAAACTGTTTTTAAATACAAAGTGCATTTTGAGATTTATTTTCTGCCCTTGAGCACAGTGACACTTTGAAGATATCATTAGTTAAAATACTAAACAGGCTTCAAAGGTAGTACAAGATGCAAGACAGTCCATAAACAACGATCCTGCAGCTCAGGGAGTCCTTCAGTGAAATTCAAGTCCATTCTCCAACTTCACAAGAAAAATGACCTTCACAAAATGTCACTGCTAGCAGGCAATGTGATTATTAAAAATGTATAGACTAAGCAACAAAATCTGAAAGGGCATGAAGTCCAAACAGCAGTACAGTCCTCAACACAAGTTTCTAAAAATAGTTGTTTCAAAATATATATGCTTATATTTATTACTGCAGATGGACCTCTACAAACAGGGGAACGATTCTGGTTTTCATGTTTGCAGCCTGACTGGATGGATGTAACCAAAAAAAGCTGCTGCTAAGTAAACCACTTTCACAGTGACATCTGCTCTTGAAATCAGCCACTGTATAGTCCACTTTTGGGATGTCCTCAAATAACATGACTTAACATGTGCCCCAAACAGGAACTGAAATAACCATCACACTGGGAAGCACACTCTAAATTAGCTATACATATATGAATGAAATCAGCAGTGCTGCAATCCGTAACAACTCTTTGTTTCACCCAACAATGTACCAAAGTGCTGGTGGCCAGGTTTTCTAATACTTCTTTCAGTATTTTTCATTTGAAGGAAGGGTGGAAGAGAGATGTCAAACTTAGATTTTCATCTGTGTCCAGTTCAGGAGTTAACTGTTGGGTACCAACACCTGCATCCATGGAAACTACTAAGGAATTAGTGACTCAGCACCTTCACGTTTTAGCAGTACTCTGGCAAGGCTGAATTAAGACTATTCAACCTTGTTTCATGGGAAATTTTTTGTTGGTAGTCTCACCATCAGCCAGCTGTTGCCTGCTGCAGGGGGCCATAGTTTTGGCACAGAATGAATCACAGATCAAGGCTGTTGCCCTCGGCTCTCTTACAACAGCAGTGATGACATTGTTGGGCAGAAGCAGGAAAAAATGATGCTATTCCATTCAGAGCTGTCACGCTGATGTCTTAATCAGGACTGATGCTTTACATTGATACTCAGACCTGAGACTGATGACTATATAAAAGTAGGTGGAAAATACTGGAGCAAAACTGCATAAACCACTAAAATGACAGCAAAGAGGTGTCCCCAGTTTCTGATGGATAAGCTGGTAGAACAAAGAAGAGAGGTGCATATAAGAGGGAGGTGGAAGAGAGGGGTTCCACAGAAACAAAAGGACTTGAAAGGAAAAGCCAGAGTTCAGGAGAAAGACAGAAATGCAGAAAGTCCAGTCTGGAGGTTGCAAAGAAACGCAAGGTTTATAGTTTAGATAGGAGAAGGGAATGTGGGAAGAAGGAAGCTAAAGTGGAAAGGCAGAACTGAAGGAAATCCAAGCAGCAGGATTCTCAGAAGGGGAGAAATGAGAGTAGAATGAGGGCAAGTGAATGGAGTGGGATGGGAAATAGCAGGGAAGCTGGAACCAGAAAATTTTAAAGTTCCCTTCAAACCCAAACAATTCTATGGTTCTACAAAGAAAGACTGCCCAAGGCAGCTTGGACAGAAAATACATGAGGGAGAAACTCAGGAGAAGCAAAAAGGGAAGACAAGACATGACAGAAGTGTCAGGATGTGGGGGAGCCACGGAGAGAGACAATGGGATTGAAATAAAATGCTAGTTTCAACTCCAAAGAGGAGAAGTAGGGACAAACAATTTAATTATTTAGGATTTACTAACAATGTGTATGAGAGCAGTACCTCTTATATTTCATTGCGATTTGAAAAAATGCAACTGATTTTAAAGCACATTTTTGATTGTTTACAAAGTGCCTTTTTATTGGAGTTAGGGCATTATGTTCCCAAACCAACTGTTATATTTTTAGATATCTTTGACGTAGTTGCGGTTGCTTAACAGATGGCTCACTGCCAATTTGTTTCACAGAGTTCTCTGCTGCTTCACTGCCTTTCTTTGCCTCCACATAAATTGTTAGTTCAGTTTCTAACCTGTGGAAGCCCTCCCAGGCAGTTTTTGGAGGATACACCTAATGCAGACTGATTTAATTAAAAGACCTAGGACTACTCTTCTGGAAATGTTCAGAAACTCCTTATCCTTGTCTTTCAGGTATTAAGCACAGCAAAGTTTGACCTCAATAGTAAGTAATGATGAGACATTTCATATACTCTTCAGCTGGTTTGGGGCAGTAATATCGTTTTACTTCTTCAACTAAAATGCAAATACGAGACTCAGAAATCATAATAAATTCAATTAAATTAAGATGACAGAGACTGCCTCTGTGGAAAATGTTATTTCTGTTGAACAAGTTAAAATCTATGACTCGTCATAGCATATAATAGAGCTTTATATGCAAATTAATGGACAAACTTGCAGATAATTTATGTTTAACACACTATAGCATTAGCATCGATAACATTTCATTACCTATTTGAGCTTTCCACTGAAAGCTGAAATCTTGGAAGGGCTTTACCAAAGAAATACCTATACAACCTCTGCAACAGAGCTCACAGACCACAGAAGAGCAGAGAAAGAACTAGAGAGACAGATCAGTCAAACATGCAACAAAAAGGTCAGTCACGTCTGTCAACCAGTTTTATAAGTGTGTACTTTAGGAATAAAAATTGCATTTCTCAGTCTGGAGATAAGATGCCTTCTTCAAAGTTATTCAGAATACCTCTGCTGGAGACAACGCATGTGCCAGTAGTTTTTATTCACAAATCGGCTATTTCAGCTTATTGTCTTCTTCCCTACTTTTATTCAGCAGGGAGAAAATAGAGCTTAAATGGAGCTAGACTGATCACCAAAAACCCACTTACCTATTCCTTCTCCATGAACAATAAGAAATACAGGTTTTGGCAACTGGTTTCTTTCAAAACATTGAAAAGTTTTTTGGATAAGGATTTTGAATTTTGAGTCATCTCAATTTCACCATTATGCTGTCTTTCCTTGAATTCTTCCTATTCTTTGTCACCAATAACCTGCATGGTGATATTGTCTTTTTTATATGGATGTAAGGCATGACAGGATTTGTGGTCTTTGATGTTTTCCAAAATCAAATTTCTTTGGCTAATTGCTCAGTTAACTTGACAAATGGATGACACTGACCACATTTGCTATTGCTGCAAAACAACTAAAAGCAAGCAGGTTTGTAAAAATATAAGGCTAAAGTGAGCAGCAGTTGCTGCGTTTGGGCTCACAGGATGGCTGGTGGTGACTAGGCAGACATGGGGACAGTGCTGACCCTTATGCATGTGTTTGTTCCTCCTCAGGAAGTGACCATCCAGCTTCTGCCAATTTTAGTCTACAGTAAGAAACTCATACTGAGATTGGTAAGTCTCCCTTTTGATGTCCTTGTTGGGAATTTTTGATGTTGAATGCAATTACCTGTGTCAGGTACACATAAACACATACTGAGAGCACTCATAAATTTTGTAGATTTTTTTTTACATGAAAGAAAGCAAAACAAAACAAAACAAAACACATCTAATCATATTAGGGTGGCTTACCCTACTGCCTTTCCCTCTTATCAATGGTAAGCTTGATACATACTTCTCTGCTAACTGAGCTGATTCCATTTTCTTTTTCCTTTTCTTCTCCCAACTCAAATCTACAACCAACTAAAGGTGAATGGAACCCTGATTAATCTAGTCAACTAAAATTGAACCCTACAAACTGGTGTATCTGCATACACCAATAACACATTTCCACTGACAATAATTCTGCAGCACAAGAATGCTGCTTGCACTCCCAGCACATCTGCAGTGATTCTGCTGCCACCCAGAACCTAAATATCACAGAATGACCCTACAAAATTTATCGGTGCGAGGAACAAAAATGTCACAGCAATTACTACTGCCAGATTAAATACAGACTCTGTTTTCTCTATTTCTCCCCATACCCATGACTCCCTCTGCCTGCAAATTGCCTCCTCCGAATTCCCTCACTCCTTCCACTGGGACCCATCACACCATTTATTGCAGCCTAATGCCTGTGGCATGAGACCCAAGTGCCAGAAGCTAATTCAGTGTCCACTTTCTTTACAAATCGGTATCAGCGAACGAGTCCATCAGCACACTTCCACTGTGGAGACGACCATAAAAAGCAAGTGGCAAGTAGAGGTACCTCTGGGAACGCTCAATGACTTATGCATGACCAAGTCATGAATATATTTAATTTCCAAGAGTTGGACTCCAATGATATTTATTTTTGTAAACAAATAAATAATTATTATTATAATAGTCACATAAAGCGTGTATTAGTTAATAAAAATCTTAGTGTTCATTGTAACTTTTCTTAAAAGTCCTTGTTTTCTTCAGCTGAAACCAAACTCATTAGAATATTTACTTAATAACACTCAGCTTCTTTTTTACTTACAGCTTGCAAAATATTTGGGGGAAGATGCTTCACATTTTATACACAATAGAGAAGCTGAAAATTTAAATTATTATACTAGAAAAAAACAACCTTGTGGCATTTGTAAATTATTCTTCCACTTCTGCAGATCTAGATCTAACTTTTTAGCTAAACCTAGTTGCATATGATTTATATAAACTTCATAGATCAGTGATTTGCTTGCCTCATTTGTGTAATTGAAGTGTTAATGAAATTGATGTATCTGGGCATCCAATCATGTACATTTTCTAAATATCACTTCTAATATATTTTATGGTAATAATATTTTTTTATCCCTGATTCCTAAATGAACTTTTAAGATCTTAAATGTATATAAAATATTTATGCCATAAAAACTGACTTTAATTTTATGATACTGCCTACCCCCATACATTGTCATAAACCCACTACACAAGCATTTTTAGCAACTGCTAAGCAAACAAGACACTAAATGCTTTTCTGCACTACAAGGAATGCACTTAGGCTCTACAAAGTTGGACACAGCCAACCAGATGCAGCACATTACAGCTGTCTAAAGCTGTGTGTTAAGCCAGTGTCAAAAGGCAGAGTATTTGCAATGGTGGGGAGGTTAGGATGAGCTTGTTAAAACAGCAGCTGGAAACAAGACACTGCACTTCATACAAAGAAGGGTCAGGTGTCTGCTTTCTCCTTCAACCCTCTTTCTCATGTGCAAACTGCTGTGCTTCCCACTGCAACTCCACTTTGTGCAAGAACAAATCCCTTTCTGTTCAGAAAAGGTAGTACAGCTGAAGACTTCCTGGTAAAGACAATACCACCATTCTGCTATTACAAAAACACTGTTAAAATTTTATCTGTTAATAATTACTATTCTTTTAAGTTTTCCCTCAGTTATTTCGAACTGCTTTATATTAATATAAAATGCTAAAATCCAGGAAATCCAGCCCAGCCTTTAAATAATTCTCTAAAATTGGGAGAAAAGGAATGAAACATGAGAAGTGAAAAATTTAGTTCTCTGAAAATCACAGACTCATGCAGGAGAAATGAGAGAAATAAACATGGGTATCTGCACTATGTCAATAAGAATTCTGCACGACTGAACTCACAACATGATGAGCTTTAACTAACAGAGTAACAACTAGGGAGCACTGTCTCATAAAAAATACGAAATATTTGCACTTCTGAAACTTCAGTCAAATTCTTCCACAGGTAAAATAGCTCCTCCAAACAGTTTCAGATCTCAAATAATCAATGTTGAAGATTTCATAAAAAACAACCCTTTCCAATACACACCTTCTGCACTACAAAGGATGGACTAACAAGTGATAATTTTTCAAGAATACACCATAGCAACAGAAGAACTGCAAAAAAATACTTTCTCTTAAGATTGTCTTACACAGTATCTTTACTCCCCAAGTAAATGATAAAGCATCTCTAATAACAGCAGCTTTAAAGTACACTTTTTTCCATAACCTAAAAATCCATAGAAATTATTCTTTTGTGACATCCAGTGATGCAATTCATGTGTTCAGAGTCTGAACAGTTGTCAGTTTTGGCACATGCAAATGACACTTTCATCAGAACTGAACAAGTGAACAAATTTTGAAAGCCAAAGTGACCTACTGTGCATTCTATCAAATGATTTCCTGTATAGGACTATTTAATTCTGGCACAAATTTTCTACCTCCAAGATTCTCGTGGCAACAACTGAATGAAAAGGTTTCTCAAGAAGAAGATGGAAGATTTTGTTGAGACTGATGTAGCACAGAGCACTGAAATGGAAGACAGTAGAATTCCTAATCTATAGTGAGTGAGGAATATTAAATATATCAAGTTTACCTTTTCATCTGGAATTTTTTTTTACTATTTAATTAATGGATTACATTATTTTATAGTAATAGTTAACAATATATGTATTTAAAAAACCCAGCATAGAATATATTCTCTCTATAACACTGTTCCTAAGATGTTTACTACATACATTTCCAAAACACTAGTTTCTTTCGGTTTTAGAAGATGTTAAAATATCTTTCATGCACTAGGTAAAACCAATTGAATCATTTATTGACACTACTCAGCTGTGACAGAGCAATGCTTTCACATTAATACAACTTTGCACTGTATAGACAAATTGTGACAGTTTACTTCCCAGTCACACAACTCAATTTTGAAACCCTCAGGGTTCTTATAACATCCACAGCTTTTCATCAATATAGATACAGCAACACAGGTATATAAGCACCTCCCCTCACATACACTTCTGCTGTGCTTGAAGCAGCAGACCGTGTTGTGCAGAAAGATCTTCTTGGTTTTTAATAAAATTCCCTCTGTGTCTAAACTTTTTCAGCAAACTGATTTTTAACACTAGCAGTGTATGAATGGATCACTGAGAAAAGGCAGTGGCTTTTAAGAAACGACAAGGCAAAAGAGATTCTTAGATAGGCACAAATCACATTTGTGATTACTAGTTCTTGCTCTGTACTTAAAATGTACACAGGACTCTTGCACTGAATGCTAACCATCTCACTACCACAGCAAATTTGCTCATGCCAAGTGCACAGCAACTACAAACATCACACCTCTAGGCAGACCAACTTAAGTAAAAACTCAGACAGCTGTATTTCTATATAAATTATATGTGTGATGCAAGACCATAATTCAGAATAACACAGAAATCAAATGCACCTAAGGTTAGCTGCCCAATACTTTGTATCTGATGAAACAAATTACGTCTTAAATAATCACCTTTTTTTTTAAAGAAAAGATAATAATGAAAATAAACAAAGACACAAAATATGTCTGGGGAAAATATTAGACTGTCTAAACAGTGTAAAAGTTATTGAGAAAATCCCACAGTTCTAGCTAGACTGGAAAATCCATCTTTGTTAACCTTAAAGTCAAAAGAAAACTCCACTCTCTCTTGTCTGCAAAGAATGATGATGATTTAACAGCAGCTTCTCATTAAGATTCTGCAGGAAACAAAACCCCTAGGAGACAAACACATCTAAAAGAACTTTGTGCCCTTCTCTGTTCTTATTCCAGGAATGCCCAATGCTGACCAGCAGAAATCAGTAAAATATGGATGAATTGTGAAAGAGTTAGAAAAACACCACAGCATTAAGCTTTGTTGTTCATGGATTAATTCTGTGTACCACTGGATACCTAAGCATTATTTGGTTTCAAAGGAAGAACTCGTCAGCTCATAGTAGGAAGTGGCAATAACCCAATAATTTTTCACACTTAAAGGGGGAGTTGTAGACCAAAAATTCAGCCAAAATTACAGGTACAATGTGTAGGTTTCATTCAGCTTTGAAATCTGCAAAATCTGCCACTTGAAGGTGATGATGATGAGCTCACTTGAATGAGTGATGTACATGACTGCAACATTACACAAAAAGCTTATTTACTACTCACTCAGTCTATCTGCAAAAAGGTTACAAGAAAAAAGTCAAAAGGTCTACAAATATTTCTTGAAAGCAAACAACAAAGGTGAAAATGATTGATTACTGTTGCTATGACGTTCCAGAAGAGGGTAAAGGCTGAATCAAACAAAAGCTTAGGTGCAGTCTCAGATAAAATTTCCAAACAATTACATAAATCTGACTTCATCAAACTCCCAAATGAAGTGAAAGAAGCTCCAGGATGTCACAGAATAATTGGGGTAGGGAGAGACCTCTTAAAAGCCATTTAAGTCCAACCCCCCCCTGCAATAAGCAAGGATATCTTCAACTAGATCATCAAGTTGATCAGAGCCACATCAGACCTGACTTTGAACACTTCCAGGGATGGGGCATCCATAGCTCCTCTGTGCAACCTGTGCTAGTGCCTCATCACCCTCACAATAAGGAATTTCTTCCTAATATCTAAATTGGCCCTCCTTCAGTTTAAAATCATTCCCCCTTGTCCTATCACATCAGGCCCTGCTAAAAAGTTTGGTCCCATTTTTTATAGTCCCCCTTTAAGTACTGAAAGGCCGCAACAGGGCCTCCCTGGAGTCTTTTCTTCTCCAGGCTGAATCTAAAACCTGTCTGGGCAGAACAGCAGCAAAATGTACAGGGGGGAACAATTCTGCAACAGTCACTGATTCATTACTTTGCACATCCATCTGTAGGAATAAGATCTAAAGCCAAGAGAGATGCTGTGAGATGTGTGGTAAAGGGATTAATGTGGGCACAATGGCCTGCTGCTAGGGGTGCAAAACCCCTCCTTCATATACAAATGGCTGCCCCCCCACCATTTATGAAGGCAGCAACTGGATATTTGACTACAATCTCATCTCCACTTCTCCCAAAAGTATAAATTTGGCATTTGAAATCCTCTTTGGCAGAGGATGAGAATATAACCCCATTCTGCAGACAAGTTAACAGGCCTGCTCCTCTCTTCCTCCCCAAAGCTGGGATGCCTCTATAAGATTTGCGCTTCTGCCTGCCTTGGAGCATACCTGGGAAGAGTTGTACATAGAGCTCTACACTTACATTTTGTAGATCTAGTGTATTTATTATAGTCAATCTAACAAGAATGTATAACATGTTGCTTTCACGAACTACGCTATTTGCAAATCTGTGCTCATGAAAGTTCTTACTGAATGCGACCAGACCTAAAGTGCCAAACTGGTTGCAGTCAGAGAGTAAGCTGACTGTACCCAGACTCTCTGATCTCTGGGGAACAGCTGGGAAGCAAGGGATTTTCTCTCAAATTTCTATACTCCTAATGCAACATCATCTCCTCATTTTTCCAACAAAAGCTATTGGCCAACTAAGTTAAGAGGTAACAGGTGAGAGACACTGGAACTTACTCTGTATTAGTATTCATTCATCAAATTGTTATGTGAGTTGTAACAGCAAAAGCCTTTGTCAATGACGACAAGCATGAACCAAAAGGCATGTATGTTCTTTAGCACAATATGTGTCATTTAAGGCATTCTTGTCTAAAATTAACCAAATACATTTTTCAATCTGAATCCAGAAGCAACATACAGACATATTAAATCTGAATTCCAACTTAATATGAGTCACTGTCAGACACATTATTCTTAAAATCTTGGAAAACTTCAACTGAAAGTGAAAGCAGTGATTAAATGGATCAGGGCAGGGCAACAACTTCTGGAAGTCCCAGGGTAGAAAAATAATCATATATCTCTCTTTCTTTTTGATTTCAAAAGACCTATATTAGTTAGGAATTTGTTTTCTTTTCAGAAACAACTGAAGAAATTAGTTGCTTAGAGGCTGCAATGCTGCTATCATCAGAAAGGATACCTCTAGAAAACAGAGAAGAATATAGAAAGTGAACTGTAAAAAAATAAATGGAAATTAAAAATTGCATTGAAGTAAAGAGAATATGCAACAAACACTCTCTCTCCTGACAAATAATTCGTAGGATTTAGATACTGTAGTTCAGGAAATGACTTTGAAAACTGTAACAGGGTTTTTTTATCAGAGATAAGGAGGGAAAAGAGTCTAACAAGAGGAATAAAACTGAGATACAACTGGGCTGATAACAGGAAATTTAGTTTTTCTGGAAAGGGAAACTCTATGAGCTGGAAAGGCTTGTAATTGTTCATGACTGTTTCAAAAGCTAATTTTTGGTTGAAAATTAGCACAGGATAGACTAATGAATACCTTCAAATCCCTCCCTGCCCCCTCCTGAAAATAACAAGAACAAAGGATTTTAAAAACCTCCCCAAAACCCCTATTAAAGATAAAAAAAGATAAAATAATGTTGTATATCACTGTTACAGGGATTTGATAGAAAAGATATTACTCCCAGGGCTTTGTGTGCAATTTTTTCATTATTTCTTTAACCAAACGTTGACTCATTTATAAGACAAAACCTAAAATTTATTCTTTCAATTTACCACAGGTTCTTTGAAAACTAATTTAAATATTTGTACCATAACTTAATCACTTCACATGGAAAACTGATTTAACTTGATACATTACAGTGAAGCTGCCTAAGACAGCACTGCATCAGTTCTGTGGTAGGCATAATTTTCAGCCAAGAAAATTCCATACATTCAAGAAAAAGCTTAGTGTTTATTTTCCTCCAGCTTCTGCTGATTTTCTGCATTTAAAATTTCTGTAATTTGAATATTATTTGAAATAATCCCCACATTTTTGAGGTAATATTAATTTAAAAAAACTGTATTAAAAATAACTAAAATGATACATGAACAAATTACTTGTGTTTCTTGGGATAAGGAGTGAGTTCTAGCAGTATCCTGCAGCCCCGCAGTGCTAGAGTGAATATTCCTCCTCCCTTCCAACCACTGCTATACTTCTCAAAGAACTGCCTAGGGAAGCATCAAAGTAACACCGGGAGTTAAAGCTTGGAGAAAGAGATTTGCCACTGAGACCTGTTCTTGTCACCACACCCTTCAACAACATGAAGCTGGTGGGAAGTGAGAGACTGACAGCCTACCATCTTTAAGAGTTCATGAAGTTGTGAAAAAAATACGCTTCAAAGGAGGGTTGGAAAGGCTGAGAAGAGAGAGGACAGGAGAGCCTAGGGGATGGTAAAGGAGTAAAATAAAGGTGGGCATTCACATCCACCAGCTCCTTGGAGCAAAATACAAGTTAACTGGTTTCTAGATGTTAATGTGAAAACTGGGAGAAGGGTCCTACTAGCTCTTCCTCTGAACAGTGTTAACTGTCCTGGGAGCCATCCTCCACAGCAGCAAGCTGGTGTTGGGGACATGGGAACAAGCGTCTTTCTCTGATTCCACAGCGAGTCCCACACTGGTGAAAGCTGCTACTGACTCAAGGAATGCTGCCCTGCCTCTATGCTTAGGCATAATTTCACATATTTAAGGTACCTCTGAAGATAGCAAAAGCAGTAACAATATATCTGAAGAGATTAAAAGCTAAGGTTAAATGAACATTAAATACAATTTATTTAAGTATAGTAAGAATTTATTATGAAATGATGACAGGATTCATTACGACAGAATATTTTCTCTGGTTCCTAGTTGGTACTGGATTCAAAAACACAATTAAACCCACAAACAGTCATAATAAGCTAAAAACTGTGGCAGAGCTAGGAAAAGAGGTCAAATGAGTTGAATTAAAAGGAGAGGCAGGAAATCCTGCTTCTTATTCTAAGATGTGACAATGATTTATTCCCTTACTATGGACCTTACAGATGTAGTCAAGTCCTTGTTCTTAATCTGTGAGAGAGTGACAAAAGGTTTCTGTAAACTGGCAATTGACCATTCCCCCAGTACAGAAAGAGTAGGAAGCAGCAATTAGGACACACTTCAGTTTGGTAATACTGTACTGATCCAATGGTTTATTTAGATTAGCCGCAACCCTCTGTTTTAAATAAAGAGACCTGTAAAATTTCTTATTTACCCTCTTTGATCCACTGTGTTTAATGAACACAGCTCTACAGTCAAACCTTAATCTTTCTGAGGCTGAGCAACAGATTGTTTTTCCCTCCTGTTATTACCTACCTTCCACAGATTCTGAGATACCTTAGGTAATATTAGGGTTGTAGTACTCAATTACTATCAAATCTAATACTTAATACAGTATTACTGTAGTAATACACCCATCGAATAAAGTGATGGAAGCAAAGACTAAATACAATTCAGTATGGTTCGAGTTTGGTTTCTTTTTTCATAAGATGGGAAAGAGTTTTGAGTAGTTCTATGAAAAAGCTGAATGCCGGTACTGAGATCAGTTTTTGGCTGGTATGTTAAACTGAATCAGACCATGAAGGAGCCAGACAATAGTTTTTCCCCATTCCTTACAATTCTTCTTAATCTTTTCAGACTGGTGCATATTTAGAAATAAAATCTAGGCAGATGGGTAGGACAATATGATAGAAATGCCAGGCGTAAAAGCAAGTGGACAGGATGGCAAAAGAGCAAGTATCAGTGAGTAAGCAGACTCAAAGAGCAGCAAAGGGACACTGTATTCAAGGATCAGGTGAAAAGGCATGAGGAAAACGCCAAACATTCAGCAAGTTGCTAAAGCAGTACCAAACAGTCAGCAGGTGTGCCAAGCAGCAGAAGAGCAATTCCACAAAGTCAGCAGATGCACTCAGCAGGAAGGCAATGCCAGGCACTTGGAGCAGGAGACAGGGCAGCAGGAGGGCAATGCCCATGTACAGTCAGACTGAAAGGACAATAAGGAGGCGATACATGCCAGTCAACAGATGGACAGGGCAGTAGGTAGTCACTGTCGAGCAATTAGCTGGTCAAGAGGCAATGCCAGACAGTCAGGCAAAGGGCCAAGATTTCAGGAGGACAACGCCACGCAGCCAGCAGGTAGAGTATAAGACAGTAGTGAATGCCAGGCTGTCCCCAGATAGACAAGGCAGAAAAAGACCAAAGCCCACCAATCATCAGATGCAACTGTCGGCAAGAACAAAACATAAGCCTGCCAAACAATTGACAGGGCAGCAGGGTGGCAGTGCTTTTTCAACAACTTAGGATCCCATGAGTGAAACAGTCCCAAGAATCTAGATGCTCACCCTTTGGTAATATCATTTGATCAGAGTGAACCATGAAAATCCACAGGAGAATAGCACACAAATGGAAACAGCAAATGAGTCTGACCCTAGCACTTGGGGAGGCCATGGGACCTTCCTATAAAACAAAAATATGAGAATCCACAAGAAAATCAAACAAATGGGAAAAATGTGTCTAAAAACTGTTTCTGATGATGATTAAAAAAGCAAAAAAATACTAGCAAAGAATTAGTTTGGAAATGATTGGGTGGGATTGAAGATGTTGCTTACCCCTCTCTGGAGCCCACATAATGGGAATGTTGGGAATTTCTGCAGCAGAAAAACAGAAGAGAAAAGGGGTTTCTGACTCCCAGTTCAAGGAAAGCATGTCAATTTAGGACTGGGTAATCTCTTTGGGCAAAAAATAAGAATTCAACTGAATCTTTGCCCATCCCCAGACACATGCCTTTATTGAGGTTTGTGAAAAATTTAAGAAGCCCACATCACTTCCATCTCATGACCTCCCACCCTTGTTCCCCAAAACCACACTTACCTCTAGCACCTCTAGTATAAGAGGGGAAAGGGGTTGGTCTTGTGAGCTCATTCCCATATCCACTGCAAAATGGCTTGTGAAGTTGAACAGGAGTACCCATTAGCCACTGCTGGCCATTTGTGAGATAAACGGAAGTCATCATTAACTGTTACTCATTATTAGTGTAGGCTGGTGTTTGAATTTGGCTTAGACACACCCACACTCTCATGAAAAGAATTAGTCTTGTGAATCTTGTGGGGTAACCCTCCTCTAAGTATCAAACTTATCAGCACCTTTCTGTTACCTTGAATATCATCTCTTTAACTTAAGCATTCTGCTATTTAACATGGTTGTTTTTTTAAACAAATTAAACTGTTTCGGAAATCTTAGCTGCTGCTTTATTTCAGAAACATGCGATGAACTCTGAAATGTAAGAACTGAGAAAATACCAGCACTAATAAAGTTCAGTAATTTAACTCATCTGTCATTTAAGTCATAAGACTTTTTATTCAGTATCTACCTAGAAACTAAAAGAATCAACCAAGAATCAAATTTCACTATTTCTCTCTACTTAGAAGTCCACATTGTGTGTGCATTTATCTACCTGCACATTAACTTTCTATTGTCAACACTGAAAACCTACGTTCCACTTTGACAGGGCAGTAATATGAAAGAAGAAGCCTCTTCTGCAAACTGTAGAGACCCTTAGATAATATAAAGGAATCATTAGCTTTGCTGTGCCCTTGCTGAATTAGGATTTGTAAAGGTCACAGAGAGCATCTGTATGAACTTGCCATGCACTCATATGTAACAAAGTTTTTAAAGAATACATTAGTGATAGGCTAAGCTGATGGAACTTTATTTATACTGATCTCTGGGTATCAGCCACTCATCCTTCTTCTAGCAGAGCAAGGCACAAGAATAATAGAGGTTAACAGAACTTCAAATTTAGAAATTTGGGTCATAGAATAGGAATTCCTTCCATACCCAAACTTTCCTGTATTGAACACTACTATTTGGAGTTAGAACAAAATGGCAAAAAATTCAGGCAGAGAAGACCAAGAGACTTCCATCATATGATTAGAAATGGCATAAACCAGCCAGGAACTGCAAATCCTGGCTGAACCAGAGATATTAGAGTACAAGGTACTTAGAACACACATTGGCAGTTTTATAAAATCCTGTGATTTTGTGGCCAGCAGGAACTACAATTAGCTGCACCACATCAAGAACAAAATTGCTATCACCTTCTCCCTGAAGGGAGATTTTTCAAGCTTAATGAAAATGAACTATGACAAACTGATCTCAGTGTACCATAAGAAAATGCTTATTTGTGGAGGAAAATATGGACTTTTAAAATTCAGAGACAGCTTAAATGTCAACAATAAATAACAGTAGGTTATGCACCTCACTACTAATTTAGGTATTCCAATGACAAAATAACTGAAAAAAGAATATATGCATGAAGGGACAAGAAACTAAAATATAGGCTGAATAAAGGTTAAAAAGTAATTATTTTCCTGTCCGTAACTGATAAGACTTTCATGCCTAAGCGTGACAATAGTCATCTTGGAACTTACACTGAGTCAACATTTTGCTAAAGCTCCACTGCTCTATGTGGTAGCAATTAGCAAAAGCAGGAGAAGGACTAGTTATAATCCTCAGAATAACTCCTGAAGCCAGCTGCTTTCCAAGACTCTCCTAGTTTCTTTCCACTTAGTGACTGGAAAAGCTCCTACGCAGCAGGGAAGAAGTAAATGAGAAATTCTTTATTCTTTAATAAGTATTAGTTTTAATGATCAACTATTTTAATAATGAGTCATTTTGCTATTCTGGTGTGCTAATGTCAAAAGGACTGACTCAATTTTTCATACATCTTAAATCCAAACTAGTATTTGCCCTCTAGTTATCACGTCTTTAAGCTGCCTTCACAGAGAAGTCTTCCTAACATGGCTATATTCTTTTTCTGTTAATTTTCCCTGTATTAAGCTTTTACTAAACTCTTTGTAATAGACCATGACCAGAAAAAAATGACACATTAAGGGCAAAAATGGCGTAATTACAGGCCTGACAATGTTTTCAAGTCTATTTTGCTTTAACTTGATGTTTAATTTTGTTCCGTTTCCTATTATCTGCTCCAAAGTGATGCTTTAATGGAAAATATTTTTAGAAATGCTAAGAGGAAAAAAAAATTCCAAAAGTTCCAAATTGAAAATTTCATTTTGCAGAAGTCCTATAGCAGGCCTATTTTTCTTCCCCAGTTACAGAAAGGACTGCAAGAGATCTTCACTGTTGTGGCTAATAGGAGACAAGCCAGTTTATTTAAACTAATAGAGAAATGTCTACATGAGCTGTGGGCTCTACAGTGAAAACACAGATAAAAGGCATCAGTAAAACCAAGAGGAGGAAAACCCTTCTCTTTACCCCATTAAAAAAGCACACCATAATAATATTGTTCACTTAGGTGTACTTTTGGAAGTACTGGGTTCACTCACACAGGAACCATTTGTTCACTCTCAGGACATGCCAGTCTTCTTCAAACTGCCATTCCTAAATTACCTTGGAAAAAAGCCTTTAATTTAAAAATTTAAAAACAAAAAAAAAGAGATTTCCTGGCTCATTACTGTGGCTTTGCTTCTCGTTTTATGAAACATTCAAATTCCTTACTGCTGTTTTACTATTCTTTTCAGCAGAGCTTGCAAATATTTCCTACGTGTTTGAAAGTCAGAAAATGCAGCTTCTATTTGCTATTCAAGAGTATTAAGGACAGCTAAAAAAAAAGCAAATGAAAGCTGATCCTCAAATAAGCAAAAATATCCAAAGGCTTAACAGGAATTCTATTAGCATTACCTCTATGATATGGTGGTCAGACAACTTTACACAGAAGGTTAACACATTAGTCAACTAGTCAGAAAGATATTTGCCCCAGCATTCTCCGCCAATAGTATCAGGGTTTTGCATTTTCAAAAAAAAACCTAAAGCAATTAATGTAATCCTGTTGAATTCAGGATATAAAATTGCTTAATAATTAATTTTAGTATCCATTTGATTTAAACTATCTTTTCATCTACAACATACAGAACATAAGTCTATAAGTGCAGGATGATTCATTTAACATTATCCATGATTTCTGCAAGGAGTACAAGATAACTTGAGTTTTATAAGACATTTCTCCCACTAGCCAGCACTTTTGATTTGACAGAATTAAAATGAAGAATACAGCTCTTCAGGGAATTTGCTTGTGCGATTAATCCCTTAAACAAACAAACCAACCTGAACACATAAAGCCTTTCATTATGATGATTTTATTAGATTTTTCTGGCTCAAGCTTTCTGTCACCAGCTATTTTTACAATTCTCTTTAATAGGTAAAGAAAGCCTTTGCTATCTTACAAAGCATTTAGTACCATGCATTATTTCCCAAAGAAAGTACAGGAAAAAATGAAGTTATTTCTCAGTGTTCTTTATGATAAACTAAACAGACTGAGTCGTGTAACTCACAGAAAGCATCTCTCCTCGCCACCACATTTTTTTGACCTTTTTCTATATCCACTGTGACAGTTGAAACTTTTTAAAAGGGAATGTCAAAAAAAAAAATGCAGCTTTGCATTTTAGACACATAAATCCCATATACAGACAAATATCATCTGTACTGTTTGTTTGATGGTCTTATTTTTTTGAGTGACCTGTGATAGTTGAGTAAACGGAGCTGAAATGGAATCTGCCTTTCTTCCCCCTCACATTTCTCACTGTAAGTGTCCAAGCAGCTTGCAGGTGTTTCCATGCAGTGACTGCAGTTGATGACAGCACAACTGAGCCCTTCAGTGATGATGGTGTGCTACCAAGTTTCCCTGAGAAACTCAAATGAGAGAAGGGTACTTTTTAGCCCTTTGTAAGTCAGCTAAATAAGAATGGAATTTCTCAAGACACAGATACTTCTGTAAACTGACAATGTGCTGTGTGGTGCAAGTAATTTGTACACTGCTGCTTCTCAAAGAAACTGGTAATAGATGTTTAATGAAAAGTGTTCTGCAACTAAACATATGAATTCTGCTATAACAACATGCCTTCTCAAGAGAGATTAAAAATCTAAATAGATAATTTAAAATTCAAGTATTATGGCACAAAAATATATTTGGGTTTTATAACACCAAATACGGCATATCAAAAAAAAAAAATTATTCAAAAATTAAAGCAGACCAGATAAAGACCTAATCATATAAGCTAGGAACTGCCTGGAGGAATAAGAAAAAGGGAATGCTTACAGAGTTGCTGATAAACTTCTAACAGAGTAGCACAGAATTTGGAAGGAGTCTGTCACAGAGCAATCTGCTCCATTTAAGCACACTTGTTGCTTAGATGCACGTGACAAGGTTTTGTAATTCCAACCCTTTAGGAGCAAGCTGGGTTGGAAACAATTTTCTAAGAAATATGAAGGCCTCCAAAAGTCTAACGGCAAGTTACAGGGTCAGATGTCATCCATACATAGCACATATCATTATACAATAGCCTAACACAGAAATCAAACTTTACTCAGAGCAAGACCTCCATTAAGAGATATGGAAAGCTACAGTGTTAAAAGAGACTACAAAAATATATGCTTAAATAGGCTATTAAATTGGAGGGTACCTGGAATACTGAAGGGTGAAAAACTGAAACAATAGCCTGGGTTATTAGAGGTTGTACTTTCATATTGTTCCTTCCACAAAATTACTTAAGTCCCATGTGAGATGAAGGCTTCATTCCTCCTCACTATGGAGCCATCCTGAAGTGATAGTTTGTAAAAAGGAAATTATTTTCTTTTGGTCCAGTGACAACACTAAAATACTGCTGAGGAAGAACAGAAGTACTCCTGTATCCACAACAAACAATACTAGAAATCCTGCAGCTCTGGAAAGGCCCTATTTGAACCAGGGAGGACAAAAACCTCCTATATATTATTTCTAGTTTAAGTTGTTGTCTATTAAATGGAAATTGTTATTTGAAAAGTTTAAGTCTCAGTGGATTCGGGTTACTTTGATGGATTGTGTTGCTGTGAGAGTATGGCTATAACACGACATATCCTGTTGTCACAAGCATCTTATTTCATTAACAGAATTAAAGTGCAAGAAAACAAACAGACAAAACACATGAAAACTAAAAATAGTAGAGATCAAGAGGGTTTCCAACATTACTTGAGACAGAGAAATGGAAGGGTACAGATGTTAAAATAGTCTGTGGAAGTAAAATGGAATTTGAAGAAAAATCCATGAGAGATACTTTAGAGAATAGGGAAAAGCCAAAATTATAGAAAATTTGCATTTGGCAATAATTATAAAAACGCTGGTGCAATTTTGAACTGAATATAAAAAGACATATTACAGAAGAATTCAGACTTTTTCTCTCCAAACATGGCTTCTGGGTGGTATGTTTGGAGTATTTTGTTCATTCTGAGCATGATTTTTCAGAAACATTGACGAATAGAAGGGAATTCCAGAGAACAATGATTTCTTTTCATGGACTAGAGAACTCTGGTGAAAGAATAAATAAGTATGCATATATTTTCAGACTAAAGGAAAACAAGTATGTGTCTAAATACATTTTAAACCAGTCCATAAATATTGAAGAATATAAACAGCAAGAAGCAAAAGAAGCATTCATAAATTTTCCAGAACACTCGAAAAGTAGGAAGACTTCAAGGAAACATCTGTCTGGTGTTACATGCCAGAAAACAGCTCTTCTATTTTTTTTATAAAGTATTATCTTAAAATTTTAGGGCTCAAAATTACCTGCAGTGTGGATGAACTACTTGTGAATACGCATTGTGAGACAGTTCAAGAATGTCTATCAGCAGTTGAGGACCATACGTTGATTTCTACTGCTATTATCTAAGTACATAAAATTAGTCTTGTAGCTGGGCAAACAAGACTCACACAGAATCATACCAGAGACAAAGGATAAGAAAACAGCTAGAAGACTTTGTTAGGAGACAGACAAGTGAATTTTTTGGATGTACAATTTTGCGAAAGAATAAATGTAAAAGTAGAGAAGACAGAAGATAGAAAACTGAGCAGAGCATCTGTATACATGAGATTTTTTTCTTTCCTTTCTGTACTGAGCAACAGCAGCAGAGAAAATACATTTCTATCTCAGAAGGATTCATAGTATTGATAAAAATGCTGCAACACTATTTAATTTTTTTCACAGAAGTTAATGTATATTGTTACCAACATTCTGTAAGAACTACCACTGAAGTATTGTAATTCCAAGAAATAAATGTTTGTATCTCGAAATATAAACCAAAAGTTCCCTAAATAAATTAACTTGGGCCATACTTGGATCTCTGTCCAGCAACAAACACTTTTTAAATCAACAAGCAGACTGTATGAGCAAGTCCTGCAGAGATTTAAAGACTATCCCCATAAATTATATGTGAAATTACATTCTAAAATAAATGTGGTTGTATCTACAAAATTAAGCTTACACTTCAGCTTTAGTATAAATGCAAACTATCACCAACTGCCATAACAGTTAAGAATTCCAGCACTCACTAATAACATCTATAACACAGTTACTCTCAAATTCAGTCATCTATTGACTGAATTTGGTTTTTTAAATGTCCACATGCACCTCAACACTTCTAGTTGTGTAGTCAAGAAAGTGAAGGATATTCACATTGCTTAATTAAACTGACCTTGCTCCTCAAAATGTGAATTGTAGGAACTAATTCAAAAGTTTCTCTCCACCCACTGACCAGACTGAGGCTATAAATTTAGGGATCAGAAACAGGCAAGGAAAATCAGATATTGCAAATATTCCTAAAATCTTCTATTCTGTTACAAGAAAAAATGTCATTACACATCATTGAAACAACTGCAATAATATGGAATGGGGTTCTGATATAGCGTTCAAAAGGCAAATTGAGTGGGAAAACCACTCATTTTTTGGGGTGCTTAATTATATATTTCTGAGCTATCAAGAAGCCATTTTTAGCTACATTATGCCAGGCATATAATTTCAATTTTATCAATAATTACAAAATTCAATTAACGTTAAGTCTTCGGGTTGCAATTACTCTTGGGAACTCCCTTTATTGTGTATGTTTAACAGCAATTACATATCTACACTAGAAAACAGAGAAACCTGCTTTCTAATCCAAAATACAGGAGAATTAAGGAGAAGCAGGACTGAAACATACCAGCAGAAATATGACTCAACGGACTACTGTCTCTATTCTAAGGAAAGACACTAAAACATCTTCCATTATGAGATTCAGTTCTTAAAAGCTTTAAAATCACATCCTAAAGATGACATCTGAATAGCACAATGCCATGATCACATCCTTTCATTATCAGTTCAGTGATGAAAGCATGCTGAACCAACACCATACACAGAAGAGATGAAAACCACCAATGCAAGTTTTCCTAAAGGCTTGCTATTTCACATTTCATGTTGACATAATGAATTTTCCATTTTGAATTGGTTTTCTCATTGACCCAAAAGACATAAAACATAGGGACAAAACTTAGGCTTCTTAGTATGTTTTTGGTATGACACTTACTGGCAAACTGATTTTCTTCCCTTAAAAACATTTGTTTGAATGAATGATGCAATAAATCCTATCATAGGAACGCTTGTCATCGCCACTTTGAAATAAACCTGGGATTCAATATCTCCACTGTGATTTAAGTTAATCCAACTTAACTAAGTGAAAAGTGAGCAAATACTCCCCTATAAAAGTTCTTTTTAAGTATGGGAATAATTTGACAGTCAGAACACTGGTTTCTGTTATGAACAGTCCAAGTCTTGCATATCTATTATGTTTAAAAAACATGCAGTTTTTCTTCACTACAAGTTATTAATGATTTTTATATCAATGTGTTTTTATTGTATAGAAGTACATTACCAACTCAGATAACTTTCAAAATGCCTTACTCAACAAAACTGATGAAAAAATCATCCCTGCCTCTCTTAATTAGTTTGAGTAACAGCAATGTGGTGTAAAGAAAATACTAGGCGTTTATGTGCAGCATTCTCATTTGTTTATTTCTTGTCCCAAATGCTGCTTGAGAATCTGTGGCTAATTTTTAGCACTGGCTGCAATGCTTTGTCTGGCACTGCTGCCTAGGCTTGACCCTGCACAAAGGAAAACTGAAGTAAAAATTCGTCCCTCCTTCTATAGTCCTGGTAACACAACCTTCAAAAGCTTTATGTTAGTTTGCAAGCAAGAGACAAATTTAACCAACTCACTTTTCAAGCGTGGTGGCTTTAGCACAGCGAATAATCAGCAAAACCAGTTTCACTAGGTACCACACTGTGTTCATCTCAACATTGTTCCCATGTCCTGATACATAGAAACCCCCCAGGTTTTAGTTACTCAAGGTTTCTAGTATATAATCTAAAACCATCAGAAGTAATGAACAGGAGCATTTTGTTTACATGTTTCTTTAGTTACACAAATGTTTTACAATAAATTAAAAAATGTTTTCGATTCCAAACGGAAAAAAAAATTGAACTGCAGCCATGTGACAGAACACATCTGTAAGTAAAAAGCATTGTAGATATGCTATAAAGGACTCAAATCAACTTGAGAGTCTAAGCAATTGAAAACTTACATGAGTGCTTAAGAGAAACCTAGTTATGTTAAATTATGCAAATAAACACAACTCAATCTTAATTCTGCCCTTTAGCGTACACAATCAAACCAAATAAAGTATGTGATTTTAAAAGTTCATATTAATCTAATCTGGAACCATAAATACCAAAATACTTCAACAACAACCACACAGTCATTTCACATGACAACTCATGACCATGAGGTCATTAGGTTAAGTTTCTTCCCCCCTGCCCCCTTACTTTAGCTCCATGTAAGCAAATTTCTTGAGCAACTTTTACGGGTGCAGGTTACCTCCACCTCTGTGCCTGTTTAGATTTTTTTTACAAGCAGATCCATAGTAGCTTTGCATAGAATATTTTCCCCCTACTATCTGCCTCACACTCTTACCTATAATGCAGTAGTTGTCAATGCAGTATTCTGCAAGGGAGAATTAAAGGATCTCACGTATTCCACTTTTCCTTGTACAAGACACAAAAAAAGCCACTCAAGATTTTGCTTGGCGCTGTTGTACTGCAGTGCTAAGGAAATTTACACGTAAAAGCCACTAGAATTTTGTTTTGTAAGGGGACTGGAAAACAATTATACTACACCACATTTTAGTTTAAAAATCGTTTTGGGTCAGAACCCAAGGTCAGAGTAATTCTCTTGTGCTATACTGTCTATTACTTTTTTCTGCTTCCAAGTTGTGTGTCACTTGACCTGTCCACAGATACTGCAAAGTAAAGTTACAGAGGAAATAAAAAAATCACCCCCCTCCTCCAGACTCATGCATTTCTACACGAAAGGGCAGATTTTTCTATTCCAGGACTCTCTCACCTCTGGAGTGACATCTCGCGGTGCAAACCCTGTTCCTCCAGTTGTTAAAATCAAATTAAGTTCCTTTTCATCACACCAATCTATCAGCGTCTCCTGAAAGAGAACATGAATCCTGTCAGATCTAGCAAGAAATGGTTATCTCAGATAATACCTGGAGACTTGAAATGTCTTAAAAACAGAGACACACACAATACATACAGGGAATTATAAATCACTCATGGCTTTTTATGCAAAGATTTTAAACCACTATTTATAACCAAGATAAAACAGAATAATGCAAATATTCACATTATATTATTTTGCATATGGAAACTGAAATTCAGTTCTCCATCTCTTGACCTGAAATGGAAAACAAGAGTTCACAGTTATTAATTTCCACCACTGTTTATTCTGATATATAGATATAATATTCTTTGATATGTGTTAATAGAGTATGTACATTTAATTCAGATTACATCATTGATTCTTGCTACAGTAACTTTGGTTTCCATGCTGCATTTTAATAGCCTGAAAAAAGCAAGAATCATGTATCTGTAAGCTTAACTACCAAAAGATGCAATAATGCACTTGATGCAGCAGGTGATGATCTATAATCACCTGCCTACATTCCCCCAATAACTCAATAGGAATGTGTATACCCATTCCAAAGCTGGACTAAGAAATCTGTCATGTAAATTCAATGACTTACGATACTGGATAACTCATGATACTAGAGAAGCGTTTAATTCGATTTGCATTCATTTTACGAATGCCTTTTTAAACTAGTTTTCAAACTATGATAAAAATTTGACATAAGCAGAAAATTTATTTAATCTCAATGTGATTGTATATGTTATCCTTCATACTTGACTGTGGGCCAGCACAGCAGGAGCATGTCTGCTTGGAGGGCAAAATTAGCTGTGTTACCTTAAGTACATTCATTACACAGTAAGGTACCCATCTGCACAGATTATATCAATTACTGAGACAGCTATCCATATTCTAGCAAAGAAACAACATTCTTTGAAAATGTTTAGGGCAAATTTAAGTTTCGGGAGTATTATATTGGGAAGGAAGGAATAGTTTTGGAGATTGTTGGCTTAAAGCTTATTATTTATCACAAAATTAGCTCTGAGAAATATACTGATTTAAAAAGCTGAAAATAAAACAGTCTGGAACATTTTAAAAAGTACAACCAATTTAGATTAATCCTCAGCTGTATTTTCTGCAGGCTTAGTACTGCTATGCAACTTCCATTTAATAGAAGGATCATACACAGACACTTAAAAATTGCAACTAGAATAAACCTGTGTCTGACTGCAAGCCCCACCATGCAAATACATCCAAAGATTACTTGAGGAAGTGGCCAAGCCAAAGGTTCTGTCTTTACTTCTCCTTTCTTTACCCATTCCTTCCACTTTCTCTTTTGCATTCTCTCTTGCCTCTATTAAAATCACATTCATCTTTTTACTCTACCCCTTTGGAGAATAACTCTCTAATTAACTGGGCTGTAATTGAACATACCAGAACTTTGTTACATGAACATTTCAAAGAAGCTTGAGAAAGGAACAACGATCATGCCACAAACCCATACAGAAATGAACTACTAAGTCTGGCTTTTGAGATGTATTTTGAAAAAATGTGAATTATAGTAGTAAAAAGGATTTCAGGTCTTAAAATTGCTTTCTTCAATAACTTAGTTATGCATTGGGAAATTTATTTCAAACAGGTGGCATCTTCTATATAATTTAGAAACATTTTTGTCTTGACTTAAACAGGTACAAATTTCAGTGAACACTTCAGAGAAGTGCAGTGTTTGGCAAAGTTAGACCTTAACATTGCATTTATTTTAAGAATTAATACAGTCAGGAAAAAAACTTCCTACATAAAACAGGAGGGAGGGATAGATTTTGGGGGTTTGGGTTGTTTTTTTAAAAGCAGAATTTATCTTTAGATAAAATAAAACTGCCAAACTCCTTTTAACGAGAAAATAGATCCTTCCTCTGTTCTCATTTTGCTACAGTTCAGTAATACTCCCACTAATAAGGGGGGAAAGAGTCATGTGATAGCCTACAAAAAGCCAAAGAAATCAGTACCCTAACTCTTCAAATAAACCCAGCAATAATTAAGTGCCTATTCCTGCTACTCCATCAGTGTACTTAGGCAGACTCCTAGATAGAATACTCCATCAAGTTCTAGTTATAGTAAAGAAACTTTTAAGGCTTTCAGGAGGAAGACCTTTAACTATGAGGCAGTAAGTTTGGGTTTCATTGTATTTTAGAAGTGCAAATTTATCACTTAGATGTTTTAAAACCATGGAAAAATACCTGAGGCTTATATTCAGCTTATTTATTTTCTCTCTAACCCACAAAACTGTGTCCCACAAAATATTCGCATTGATGTTTCAAGTATCTAAAAAAGGAAGCCCCACACTGATCAATTGTGAACAAATTATGGACTCAGATCAGGTAGATTCTGTACTGGCTTTGCAGGGAACTGAATTTTATGTGTCTTTAAATGAAGACTTCTCTAGGCAAGCAACCTGATACTTGGCTTTACTGATGATATACAAGCAAAATTATTATATAACA
The DNA here is from genome assembly GCA_013397055.1 of Pachycephala philippinensis. Classification (NCBI taxonomy): domain Eukaryota; kingdom Metazoa; phylum Chordata; class Aves; order Passeriformes; genus Pachycephala; species Pachycephala philippinensis. Next base: position 680,524 of record VWZT01012893.1, on the reverse strand, counting down.
TTTCAACCAAAGAAAATTTCATTTAATAATTTTTATGCATATTTCTCCTATTGTTTCACTGATGATAAGCTTTCAAGAGAAAATTACTAGGTCAACAGATTATGTAAAGCACTGTTATTTCATTCAAGCCAATGGAATGATGCTGATGGATACAAAACACAGTAGCTGGCTGTGAAAACAGTACTGTAAAATTACCACCAAATTACAAAAAGCCAGAACAAAGCTACAGAACTCCAGGGGGAAAAAACCTCCAACCAATAAATAGCTTAATATTTTTAACAATTGCTATCCTAAATTAGGCTTTATCAGTTATTTTCCAGTGTCAAGGTAGATAAGAAGTAATTAAGTCATTACAGTAGACACTTCCTCCACAAATAATTTTGTTTCAAAAGGACACAACCTTTTCAGATTTCACCGAGGTCCTAGAATAATTGCATTCACTATGTTTTTCTGCTGCACAGAAGTAAAATGTCAGTCCGGTTGTCTCCTTAAGCTTTAGATTACATCTAGTGCCCTGTCCTCTTTACCTAGTTCTTCGTATTTTCTCTTTTAAATACATTTGAATTTCTCTCATTTACATGAGTAAGAAATCCTTAGGTATAAGAAACAAACTATTTCCATCTCTTGCTCCAAAGAGCTCTTGCTTCTGTCAGCTCCCTCTCTGCTGTAACCTGGAACTACTCATTGGACTTCCTATGCACTGCCCAATTTTGAAAATACTTCAATTATAACACTACTCATCAAAAGCTTTGTTCATGATCTGTTTGAATTTTCTCATGACCAGTGTTAATTTCATTAGTGCATAAAAATCTTGCCTCAGTTTTTCTCTGAGTTCGTAGTCTTTCACATGTAAATTTATTGGTTTAAAGACCAATAAAGTTCATTACCTCACGGAAAAAATGCCTACAGTGTGTGGCACAGTGCAGACACCCTATGTTTATGGCAGGTACATGCTTGCAAATTCATAAAGGCACCACCACATTAAGATACACTAAGTCCAAAAGCTGTGCAGTTGTATTTGTGTGGCACCACACCTAAGCTAGTGCTACCTGGCATTTCCGACACTGAATGGCTTGAACACTCACAGAGGTAGTTCCTTCTGTGGAGGTAACTTAAGCATCCATGTCCAAGATGCAAAACTGCCATTAGTCTAAGCTGCAAGGAGCAAGCCAGAAAATTTTCATCATTTCCTTCTATATTTAAAATTAATTCTAGGACTCAGGCTCTTCCCTACACCCCCCTGCCTTGACCTAGAGGGTTCAAGAAAGAGAAAATACATCATGCTTTTATTTGGTAGGCTTTTCAAGCAAGTCTTCATGATTATCATTAAGTGTTGTTGTATTTCTAGTAACTCTTCTTTACTAATCATTTCCGTGGGATAATGCTGCATCATGATACATTGGAAACCTGATCACAGAATACACAATGATAGTGGATAGGAAAGTGGGCTGTTTTTTACCTCCATTAATGTACCATCCTTTAATCTCTAAGTAAGTGAACCAGAAAAACAAATAGGGATTCCTTTCTGGAACAAAAGGAACAATGTCCTGATCTTTGGAGATAACTGAGGTTTGTGGATTACTTATCTTAGCCAGAAATTTAAGCTTGAGACAGGTTGCAAGTCTCCTCCAGTCCTCTTATCGCTACTGTATGGTGATTTTCCACATAGATATTGAGACTACGACCCTTAACTGGAGCAGAAGTACTACAAAACACAAAAAGATGGTCGCTGTGGATCAGACTAAATGCTTATACTGAAGTCCTGATGACTTTTCCTTTTCTATGATGCTACAGTCTATGTTATGTCTTGCCTTTTTTTTATTGTCCTATTTTTGCCATCACTGCTATGGGAGTGTGATAACACTCCCACGTGTTTATGCTTCCAAAATTACTAGACTACATTCCTTCAAGTCAATATTCTGGTGCTTAACACTTAGATTAACATGTATGCCTTTTTTTATCAATACATATTTTACTTCACAATACAGATATTGTAAAAATAATTCTCAATACACATATATATTTTCATATACCTTAGCCACTAGAACATGACATGTACACTGTTATAGTTTAAAACATCCAGAAAGAACAGGGAAATGCTAAAAACAATATAAACAGGGCAGGTTTTCATAGTGAATCCGTAGAGTTCCTTCATTCTATATTAAGTATTGAAACTAGCTAAACACTTCTTAATTCTATAGTCAACAAAGATGTTTGGCATTTTGGCACATGCTAGATTTTTTTCAGCACAGTGAAATCCTGAAGTTATTTCACCTTATATGCAACACTAATCACACATTAAGTAAGATATGTAAAAATTTAATTTAAACTGCTGAACAAATATAAATGTTAAATATGAAATTTAATTAGGAAACTATATATATTTATTTATATCGGACTTTGAAATGGAGGTAAGTTAGCATAAGCTGGTTTACAGACAAGCAAACTATCCAGAAGTATTCTCAAAACAATTTCATGTGACTTAGAAGATCACTGTGGCTTCCAGGACAAACTACTGATAGTGTTCAGAGACACAGAAGTCTGTGTTCTCCAGAACAGATCTCAAAAATACAAGCTTTGTAAAATTATGTAAATTCTTTATTTACAAGTAAATCCTGCTTACTCTAGGAAAACACATTTTTAAGTGCAAGGAGAAACAGAACAATATGTTCTTGAAAGTATAATGATAACTTTCCTTAGCAATCCAAGTTAAAAAAAAAATCATATCTATATATATAAAGCCATAATAAATACCAATTTACTTTTCTTTCACACCTTTTGGGCTCGAGCTAAAAGAGTGTACAAGATATATTTCATGTATGATGATCTAACATCATCAAAATAAAGAATCTATAATGAATGACAATATGGAAAAACAGATCAAAACAGATAGTCTTCATAGTCACAGATTTGCTAAGAAAATTGGATGTGATTTCAACCACTGAGTTTCAGGAATATAGGAATCAGCATGTTAAGATGTCATAGCAACCTTTACACACTCACGCAGCTTGAACTACTCCAGACCCCAGTTCATTAAAGATTAAGCCTGATTCCATGACATGAGAGGGCATACATAACTGAATGAATCAGGAATTCATGTCACTACACACAAAGCAGGAGGAAAGAAGATCGAAAGGCAAAAGTAACCCTTTGTTCCTCATTGTTGTATTTTTCAGGAGTTTAAGTCTTCTCTGTTCAGTGGACCATGGCTTGTCTATTAATTTAAAAAGGGAAATCATGTACTGGGGACCATGCAAGAACATGAATACCCGTAAAGAAAGGCAAGTATGGAAAAAGCAGAGTTCAACACTAAGTTTGAAAGGGAGGGAAGGTCTTAGAAATGTTAATGTATTCTTGGAATTAATTTCATATTTTTTTTGCCTACTTCTTGTGAAGGTTTTATTTCTTAGGCTCACAATCCTTTACTTATCGTTCAAAATGTGAAATGTGGAGGCCTGAAGATACTCATGTGTAGAGCAACAACTTTCCAAATAATCAATTGCAAAATAATTTAAGAATTTCAGAAAATTAAACATTAAAACACCATGAAAACAGGCTTGATGTTTTCTATTGCCTCCATTCCTTTTTTCCTTCCCCCACCAGCAGAAGGCAGAAAGTAAGAGAAATGTTAGGATTATGTTCAGTGTAATCACTGCAGCCAAGAGACTTGGATGAAATGTATCTCACTGCGTCTAACTAGAGCTTTCCAAATTTTGAGATTTTACAGAACATAGTAAGTAGTCTTTCAAAGATTCTACAGATAAATTTGCAGTTTCCAGCATCACAGTCATGTTGCAGTTGTTTTTTTTAAATACTAAGCTAATGTATTAAAAGATGTCATAAAAATGTAACTATTTTATTGAAATGCGAAACTAAAGGAGGAAAGTAATAAAAATGTACTCTATAAATGCCTTACTTTTTTAATGGAAATTTAATTACAGGCATTTTCCATCTAAAGTAAATTGCAGCTATCAAATATTCCAAGTTTTAACATACCTATGCAGTCTGTAACATAACCTTTTTTAAAAAGTACTTCATGTCTTCTAAAACCTACTATTGATGATAATTAGCCCTAAAACAGAGACAAAAAAAAGTAGTGCAATCATCAACAGAGTTCATCTATGCAAACGAATAAGGGAAGTCTAGCAGAGAGATGTGCAAACACTGAAGTGTTTGGTCAAACCACCATGGAAGTGCCAAATTTGGAAGTGCCAAATTTCAAGGGCTGAGACTGGCAAAAAGATTTCTAATTATTTTGACGGAGAGAGGTAAAGACAGTAGAGGCAATGTACAAGGTTGACTTGACAAAATAGATAAAAGTGGAGTTTTAAATGCTGTCTGTGGATTTCCTCTCAGAAAAAAAAAAAAGGAAAGATTCTTATTTCAAGCTACCTACCTTGACATACTAGTCCCAATACAATCAAGACAGATAGTGAATTTATTGTATGATTTAATAAATTGCATTAAAACCTACAAGTAGATAGAGGTCAGAACAAACCATGCACCTACATGACACAAAGGCACAAGACCCTTTTCCTTCTGTACAAAAATCTGTTCCCATCTAATGTTGGTGCCACTGGTATCCTCCTAGAGTCATGCTAAGGTTACTCGTGGCTACTCGTGGGAAAGGATTGGGCACGTAGCATAACAGTTTTCTTCAGATGCTTGGAGGAAGAGATGGAACTTAGAGTCAGAATTAGGTACTTTCCGAACATGTCTGTGTCTAGAAAGAACTTTATTGTTGACTCTGTATTTGGCAGATATATACACAAGCATGGGCCTATGTGCGCATGTGCTCATCTTTATCTAATAAAAACATAGTAGCAAAAGCACCACAGTTCAGTGTCTCATTTCTGTCATGCATAAAAGGCACCTCTCTAAAATATAACATTTACTAACTAAAATAAATATTACAGAGTTATAAAAATTCTGGTTTTCTTAAGAATTGAAAACAATTAAAAATTTAAGAAAGACATAATGCCTCCTTGCCAGTATCACTTTTCCTAGTAAGAATCTTGAGATCTAATACTTATTTCTTTGATTATTCCTACAAAAATACAAGCTAAATAGCAACTGGAATGAAAAGGGAAAAAAAAAGAATAAAACCAAGTAAATTAATCCAATACTATTTAGTAACAACAGATAAACAGAAACTTTCTCTCTTCATTTTTTAAATTTTTAAAATTTTCTTAAATTAAAACAGCACTTCAAAGACCTATTATCACAAGAATAAATACTTGGTTTTGGAGGCATAAACTTCAGATTATTTGGCACAACAAGATGGCTTTTTCCACATTGTCTTCCCCTTTGCATACATCAAGTGTTCATCTAAGGTGGTTTAGAAAACTGTCTACTTCGGGTTTTCTTCTCAGAATGTGCAAAGGCAGCTTGATATTACACACAAGTCAGTAACTTTCTAAAACTAGAGCTCTTCATAATATTTTATCTATGTGTACCAATATCTACAGCACATGTATCTCATGCGCTACAGATCAGAAGTTTCACCAAAGTTTGAAGGCTCTAACTAAGCCCAGATAAACTACATCTTAATCTCACAGAAATGGCAAAGTGACAGAAAACCAACTGTAAATTTCTTTGAGCTGCCAAGGCAACATTAACTGCTACAACCCTAAGAAACTGGTAAAAGCACATCCATATTATTAGCAAAGGTGATAGGTCTCAGAGAACTCCCAGTACAACCACCTCAGAATCATATTTCTGTAATAGCCTTCAACTCATGTAATCTGCACTTTTTAGAAACTATACTTGAAAATAACCACTTGCAGAATTTGCGTATGCATATTTGCATGCAGGGATGAGTACATCTCCAGTTTAAGCCAGGTCATACCCCACGTCTACTTTTTTAATTGGCAGGAAGTGTAGTGAATTTAAAAATTACTACAAGGCTTTTATGATTAAAGAAAAAAAAAAAAACAACGAAGTCATCTGTGGAAAAAATGTTTAAACTCAAATGTTGGCTTTCCTGCAACTGAGAAGTTTTAAATATCAATATACTGGTAAAAATATAACTGATTCTTACAGAATCCAGTTCTATCTCTAGCCCAATTTTCTAATAGTAAATATAATCTTATATGTTAGTTTGCACACTTAGCTACAATTGCTAATACATAATTTCCTTTTATTTTTAAAATTATGTTAAAATGTATATGATCTCAATTTTCATGTAGCTCTCAATGGAAATGACAAATTGAACAGAATGAAAATATCTAAATATCTAAATAAGGGGGGAAAGACTAGAGATGAAACCATTAGAGAGACAGGGAGCTACTTAGTGTAATGCAGTTCGTGGTATAAATTTCCCCCCGTGTATTGTTCATGCATATCATCCATAGAGTCAATGAATGAAATTGGTTTTAAAAATAAAATCTACTGCTTTACCTGTGAGAAGAAAGAAAATTTACCTACCAATGAACAGCTGCAGTACTTTGAGACACTTAGTCCATACATATACTCTAAGAGTGGGTGGGCTTGTGGCCTGCCCTGGAGTGTCCCGGGAGGGGCACTCCCACTCCTCCCCTCTTCCTGCTTGAGGCATTGACACACAGGGCAGAGTGCATCCGCCACCACTGCAGTTCCTCTTAAATGCACAATCAAACCTGAAAGAGATTCAGAAAGAGGGGAAAAGCAGGTAGGAGACTAATGTACATGCAGACTATACCTCTCAAAGAACACCAGTTACTGATGAGTAACCTTTCTTCTTTGAGTCTGCATGTACATTCCCGCAACGACTCACTCTGATCAGTGACCTTTGCCTTTTCCCATCCAGCAGAAGGCCTGAGGACTCCCACAAGCAACTGCAGCATCACTCCACTGAAGGCTTAAACAGCCCTGGATACTATTAGACTAAGACAATGCTGGGTGAAAGCAAAGAGAGAACTCCAGGTGACCTCACAGCACATGTCTAAATACCATACAATACAGATACTAAGTTTGTCCAGAGATCTAACAGAATTTGGTTTGGCCATGTGAAGTTCCTTGAGTCCACGCAGAGACAGAAAGCCATCTGAACAATCATTGTGTGAAGTCAGCCAAACTTTTTAATATTCCCACAGCGCAACAAGAAAGAAACAAAATAGAAAACTTGGACCTTTGAAGAGAAATTATAAAGGCCTTATTAAATCAAAAATGTAAAGTATAAAATTCAATCAAAGAAGCATAAGATCCAGAAATGAGGAATGAAGGACTAATTTTCTTGCTACTCTGGAACTTCAGCACCATTTCAAGAAGGACTCCTGAGTGACTGAAGAACAGATACTCTGCCCGTATACAGGTAGTATGTAAAATAGCAGCTATAAGGACCCATACACTTCACTAGCTGGCTGAGAAAACTGTCTCCAAATGTACCACTTTCATAGACAAAAGCAGAAGGAGTAAGCAGCAGTAAGAATTTAAGAGCTCAAAAGGGGAGAAGCAGCCACTGTAATACAGTGGTTTTCCACTGCGTAAACAGTGGGAAACTGTCATCAATCATGAACAATTCAATACGTCCTGATCAGCTGTTAGGAAGACATGAGTTGTGAAATGTGTGAAAATCAGTGTACTCAATCAGAGAGAGCAACCTGGTACCCTCACCAAAGTACAGAAAGAAATCAAAGGAACTACACATAACAAATATTCAGAGAGCTGAGATCAAAGCAGCAACAAACATGTCATACAGACAATATCGTTTTCTCATAGAGTATGCGCGTCTAGATTATACTTTCATGCTACTGGCTATCATTACTCTGGATAGTAGCAAAAACTGACTACCCTAGAGATTGATTAATGTTTTGGTTTGGGAGTCCTAAGATTGCCACGAACTGAAGAAGAGAGAGGGAAGAGCTAAAATGCAATGCCTATGCAAACTACAAAAGAAGTTTCTCACATAGCTGCTTATGACTACATCCCCTGTCAGAACATGGTGAAATCACAAAACAAAAAACCCCACAGTTTTGTCTTTACTAGATATTTCTCTTTATGCTTGCCAATTGTGGTAACTTACAATCAATATACCATAAAAGGATAACCATTTTACAAGCCCAATCTGAGTAAAACTGCTGTATGGCTCTATTAAACCAGGCATCTGTATGACATGCCAAAACAATGAGTATATTTTAGCACAACCACAGGCAGCATTGCAAAAAACCGACTTCCTTAGGCCCTCTAAATAATATCCCTAAATGAAACAACAAAGGTCAATTGCATCCTCACAGAAACTTCCTCAGGGAAGTCTAGCTCATCAGATTCTAAAGAATATACTAAAATAGGCCTGGTTAGGATCTCATTTATTCTCTCTCTCTCTGTCCAGTTCAGTATTATATTGTCATCCCTGACAGACACCTGTATTCAAAACATACTCTTAAAGATCAGTAGATGTTTTACTTTTGGACAAACAAGCACTGGAAGAGCAGGTGAATAAACTGGCTTAAATGAAAATCCAAGCTTTTGAAAGAAAAGTAGAGATTTGATCTAAAGTATCACATCTATCTTACAAAGGACTGTAAATGGAATCAAAGTCACTTATATTAGGGGTCACCCTCCTCTGTATGCAACAAAGAACATTGTTACCTCAAACAAGAAGGACTGAGAAGAATCACATTAATATTCCAAACTTAACTCTTCTATTTCAAATGGAAGTCTGGTAATCAGTGTAGGTTGAATACAATTTGCAAGCGACCAAACTGGCGGATGAAGTGCTGACATAGCTGCTGGATGTATACTAGGCTCATGAGTTTCCAATAACTCTAATATTCTAGAGTACTGAGAAACAAGGCCCTAACAGATAATAGGTTTCTTCTGCAGTGAAACCATTGCCATTTTGTAGCACATGTAAAGGTTATGGTCTCCTTCTTACCCAAAATGTTCTGTAGGTTTAAATAGTCAAATATGTTACTACACTTCACTGTATGAAAAATGAGGCCTCAATAACGTCTGAGTCTATTAGTCAAAATGATCAATGTGGGGGAAAAAAGGCAGCATGACTATACTAGACTCTGACAAGCTCCTGAATTCCAAGTACTGATACTGTTCAAGCCAGAAGGGAGTGACTGTGGTGACACAGACAGTGCTTTTTCTTACGCACAACAGAATAAGGGTATTGGTAGATAAGCACTGATCTGAAATGCATGAAAATCAGAAGATACCTCCCTACCAACTCTTGCCCTCTAGAGAAGACATATTTTAATTTCTTGATGTTATGATAGATTAGTCTTTGGCGAATAATATTGTCAATACAATTGCCTATTTAAATATGCAGAGAAATTGCTGTTAAGATGTGCCAGCATATTTTGAAGATCCTGAAGATCTGTAACAATTATTTGATGTCAAGTATAACAGTTCCATAGATGGAGTAACTGCATAATGGATGGATTTAGCACCTCCACGCTTGCTTCCACAGTGCACTATGATGGTGCCATTCACTAAAAAAATCACTGTTCTGAGCATCAGTGTATGGATTCAGAACAGCACTCTTATATTGCCTGGTAACTTTTATTAGAATCAGAGAATATCCTAAAGATGCTCCTCTTGTGCCATAAAGCCAGCGTAGCTGACATCTCTACACGTTTGTAGTGGATCCTCCTACCAGCTGAGAGATTTTAAGATTACTATCTATCACCTATATTAATTCTCTGACATTTGATTACAATGCTTAAGACGTTTTCAATCAACCAGTGCATGTATAGGCCATGTGGCCTAACAACTAAAGCTATGATCTTTCTGTGATCTATGACAGCATCAATTTTAGATGGTGAATGACCTTCCATGTCAAATAATCAATGCTAGATTTAGCTTCCAGAAAATAATAAAGCATCAGTAAAGAAGCCCTCTCATTCAAAATGAAGGAATGTTCTTTAGTTCTATAAATATAAGGAAGATGTGGACATCTGCTCTGATATATTCTGGTGATAGGGATACACAAACGACAAAGAGAAATGTATACGCAACGAAAGAAAGAAGACTGGCATATTCTGGAACAGATTAGATTGTCTGCACTTCTCCATTATCTGTTGAGTAGGAGTAACTCTGGAGACCCTGAAAACGATTCTCAAAAGTGATAAGAAAAGGATAAAAATCAATTGAGATTCATTGATGGTTATTAATGCAAAACACCTGTTGACAGCTGTTGAAGGCAATGAAAAACGAATAACTGGGATCATTACAGAAAAAAAGATGTGCCCTTGTTGTTTGTTTGTTGTTTGTTGTTTTTTTTTTAAATAAAGCACAACGAAAGAATAATAGAATGAACAAGTAATAGGCTGCCATGCTGATTAGGTTATTGCTTATTCCTAAGTGAGTGTAAGCATCCAAAAAGTAAAATGCAGTGAAAGAACCTTTTGACACTTATAAGACTGAACCGAACTTGTAAGAGTGACTGAATTACTGAACTGGAAAGGCCATTCTCTTCAAAGGGAAGACCTTTTCAGAATTCAGTCCATGCAGAATCTCTCTTTAAGGCCCAAAGGATTATAGCTATTACATAATACTGGGTAAAAGCTGTTACCATAGAATTTGATGAGCCATCATCTGCTTCCATTGCAGCTTGCAGAGGTGTCTTAACATTAGCTGATCCCACTGCAATCAAAGATTTCAAATTCTATACTCAGGAGAAAACTGATACAGAACAATTCATATCAGAAAGGCTTCTTTCCCTAAAAGCTGAAACTTTCGGGTCATTTATCTTTCGGAAAATTTTTTTTAAATGCTCATTTTTTCTTGATACACCCTAACAACACAATTACTTGGAATCAGGTGGCAATAAAAGCATTCAGAATACTAAAGAGATTTCAAAATCACCTTCCAACTGTTTCTGCAGCTGGTATAAATGAAACTAAAATCTGCCAGGGTACTAAGGTTGTTCAAACATGCCTTTACGGTGCTGGAAATCTCTCAGGCAAAATAATATACAGAATTTCAAACAACCTATAGCACTTTTGAAATAATTCTTTGTATTCAAATCCCTATAGTTTGTAAGGTCCTAAATCCTTGGAATCCTTTTGTGCTATTAAGAAAGATATGTTATCACTTTGTTATATGGTAAAGACTACATATATATAAAAATAAAACACGTATATCTTTCTGAGCCAACCAAAGTGGAGACAACTTTGTAAGAAGTCTTCCTAATCTGATAAAGTTGCTGCAAATGGAGCAAATAGAAGCTTAACAAAGCAACTGCTTCACAGAAGAGATCTAGCTCAACCCAGTCTCATAATATTAACAAAGCCACAAAGGTTGACTAAGACATGAAGAAAGTTCAAAGAAATACATGAAAAGAGTTGGAAAGTACGATTCTAAGCAGAATCACTTGTCATCTCTTGTTTTTCTAAAGACATACACCAAACTTCACTTACTAAATCACAAAAGAAATACTAATCATTAGCATCAGAATGAGAGAAGCATAGAATGCTTTCCCCTTACAAATGCTTGCAGCGATCATATCAAGTCTCTTTACTTCTGCAGAGATGTTCAAGAACCACCTGGACACAATCTTGTGTAAAGAAGGGAGTCTCCAACACCCCTTTGGGCAATCTGTTCCAGTGCTCAGTCACCTGCACAGTAAAGAAGTTCTTCCTCATGTTCAGGTGTAACTTCCCGTGCACCAATTTCTGCCCATTGCCTCTTGTCCTACTACTTGGCACGGCCAAGAAGAGCATGGTTGTTGGTGATGGGATCAGATGCAAAGAAAAATCTAAATGTAAGATATAATCTAAATATAAAAAATCTAAGTGTAAAATATCAAAATGTCAGTATCAAGATGTTGGCGATGAAGAAACACACACAGTGCAATAGCTTCTAGCTCCACAGGTGGTGTTTTTCTCTTTCTACTCTCTCTCCCACATGAGCTCCTTTTTATTTAATCTCGTTACAGATAAACCACTGCCTTCTGATTGATCCCTAGGCTCTCTTGCTAATTTTGTAACACACAAAACCTGTTTCAAGCATTTCATGCATGTGATTGTTTTTAATCACAATAAGCGACATACTGATACGGTGGTTTTCCACCCAGATTCACAGCATCCTCAGCAAACACACGAATTAGCTGGGCCTTTAGGGCTAACATTTTCTTGTTCTAATCTTGGTAAGGATGCCAGGTGTTTGGCACTGTTCCCGCACAAGGCTCCATCCTCTGACACCCTCCCTTCAGATACTGACAGACATTGATGACATCCCCTTTCAGTTGCCTTCTCTCAAGGCTGAACAGGCTCAGCTCCCTCAACTCTTCCTTCTAAGAGAGATGTTCCAATCCCCTCATCATCTTCGTAGCCCTTCACTGGACCTTCTCCAGGAGCTCCACGTCTCTCTTGTAGTGATAAGCTCAGAACTGGACACAGCACTCCAGGTAAGGCCTCACTGAGTAGAGGGGCAGGATCCCCTCCCTTGACCTGCTGGCCATGCCCTTCCTAATGCAGCTCAGGATCCCATCGGCCTTCTTGGCCACCAGGGCACTGCTGGCTCAGGGACAGTTTGCTGTCCACCAGCACCCCCAGGTCCTTCTCCACAGAGCTGCTTCCCAGCAGGTCAGCCCCCAGCCTGTGCTGGTGCCTGGGGTTGTTCCTCCCCAGGTGCAGGACCCTGCACTTGGCTTTGTTGAATTTCAGGCAGTTCTTCTCTGCCCATCTCTCCAGCCTGTCGAGGCCCTTCTGAAGGGCTGCACAGCGCTCTGGGGTATCAGCCACTCCTCCCAGCTTTGTGTCCTCAGTGAACTTGCTGAGGAGGCATCTGCACTTTCATCCAAGTAATTGATGAGTAAGTTAATGAATACTGAGCCCAATATTGAACCTCAGAAGACTCCATTATGACAGGCCTCCAACCAGATCCTATGCCACTGATCAGAACCCTCCTTGCTAAAGTATGAGTAATTTCTAGAGGTAATTTCCAGAACTCATAGAAAGCCCTCTGGACTAGAAGTACTTGTTTATTATTTTAAAGATTTAAGAAGACACACATGGTAACCTTTACCAGAATCCAGAGTTATTTATATAGTTCAAAGAAGAGTTGCATAAGAAATAATGAGTCTTTTCAACTGTGTTTCACCTGCTTTATATACCATTATTGTAACATATGGTCTGAAAATGTTTATATAAGTGATTTTTGGTTATTTAATTGCAAAACTTACCTTTCTGGACAAGTTTAAATCATATTACAGTCAACTGCTCAATGCAACTTAGAATAAAGGCTTCATCTCAATAATTAAAAATAGCATATTGCCCCTTTCAAAGAGTTGTATCATCTCCCACACATCCTACTTTGAGGATTATGATGCATGCAGTACATGTTATCTCTGGACTACTGCTTTCCCTTGTAGAGACAATTGCCACTTTAGTGCTGGAGAGTGATGAAGAGCCTACACAGGCAGCACAGTCATTCAGACAGTATTTTCAGTAAGAGAGAGTAGGTGGCATTAGTGGATGCAGGAGATGTGCAATACATTTAATCTGTGAGCAACAACTGGGCAACACCCTCTGGAAATAAAGGACCGCACAATGTTCTGTTTATAACATTTCTAATACTGTAGTGCTCCTGACCAGGAGGCCATTGTACATCAAGGAGTTAGCAATCCACGTAACAGTTCCCTTGAAGTTCTCACAGAAGGCTGCCCTGTGCTCCGTGTCCAGCACGGTTTTCAGGAATGTATCATGCTGCACACACCCCTTTGGCCAAAGGACAGACTCATCCACCTCATAGTAATGGAGGAGTCTGTAGGCAGCTCCAAGTCAGTACTGGTGATTACACCACAAGCATGGCTTTCCTTTATCTAAAAGAGTAGCAAGAATTTCTCATGAGTGGAGAAACCCATCCACAGATTGATTTGATGCTGTATGAACACACAGTTCCCAGCACCTGAAGGGAAGATTTATTTGCTACCTATATTCCCCCTCTTCCTTTGCTTCATGAAAGCAAGTATTTTATTCAGCTATTTGTTGTCAGGCCTTTCTTACTGAGGTTCAGAAAGAACCTGGCAGTTCCCTCTCTCTTGCTTTCTGCCCCAGTGCAGAAAACACACACACACACACAGATACACACACAGAGAATTCCCTTTTCATCTCAAGACCCATCTGACACATCACTTCTGAAGGAGAGGCCTTTGCTTTTTTCTTGCAATTACTATTCAAGTATTTTCTGTCCTGTAAGAGTTCTCTCTCCAGACCCACTAATACTAAGATACTTGGAAACATTAAAAAGAAATCAAAGATTTTTTTCTTCTGCTAAGAGTTACAAATCTGTGGTTAAATATCAGGTCCATCAGGAATCCAATAATTCTATAGCAGCAACCTTCCAAGAACTTTTACATTTGTACCCAAGAATCTAAGAACAGTATTTCGGTTTTGCAGCTGTAACCATCCTTGCTGATCAACCCCTCCTCCAAAAAATTAAGCCACTTTTTAAGCCACCACAGCTATTCCTTCCTAAATGTCACAGATCATTTAGCAGTTCCTTAAGTCTTTAGCTCCTGTTTCAGCTTTCACATCTGTCTAACTCCAAAAGCAGAGATATATTTAGCAGGAAACTCTAAGCAACTTTTGTCTGTCACCCAAATTTCTAAACATCACCAAGAAAACATAAGACCATTGGCTACATTAAATATATTTTATTTGAATAAACAGCATACAGCTATCTACACTAAAAACCAACAGGGATAAGATAGGGTTTTTTTCAGACAGCAGCTTATCTTCCACATTTTTTGATTTTGGGAAATTTGAATTTCCTGTATTTTTGACCCTTTAGGAAAAAAACCCTAATAAAAGCCATGATAAAACAGAGGCACAGGAAAATAGACCACCCCTACAATTGAATATACTCAGTTGAAGGTCTAAACTAGCAAGTTAACATCTGGCCATCCTAATTTACAGTACTGGCAAAAGAATACTAGCTCAGGAAATAATTGCAGGCTAACAGAATAAACAGATGTCACGCCTTTAGGCTCCTTTTATTACAATGATGTTTTTGTAGGGAGATATTAAATTTCTCACTGACCTACTTGTACAAAAAAATTTCATCAGTAATCTCTGTTCTTTGGATAGATTTCAGTGTCTGACTGAGGCCTGATAAGAAAATGTTTAATTCTTTTGCAAACTCTGTACTTTGGATACTTGTACCTTCAGTTCCCTGCAGATAATCTACAATGGAAAAGAGAAAAAAAATCAGGTTTCCGTGGGGAGTTTTGCATGAGAGAAATAGTAGAAATCATCTAGAAAACCATTTAAAATTAACTGTTTGTACCAAAGTTTCAATTTTAAATTGATTTTGTTATTTTTTTTAATTGGCATTGGTAAGCTATTATCCACCCTGTGTGTAAAAAAACCTTGTTATTTTTCAGTGGGCTTGATGCATTGCATCTTATTCCTGATTTTGAAACCTACCTGTTGAAGTGATTTAAGTGTGACATTAAATATGCAGTCTGAGAAAAAAACACATTGTGCCCATGTGTTAATTTTGAAGAACCAGGTTGTGACTGCTGATGATGTATCCAAAGACGGGCAATGAAGTTGGTGAAGGGTCTGGAGCTCAAGTCTGTGATGAGGAGCAGCTGAGGGAGCTGGGGTTGTTTAGCCAGGAGAAAAGGAGGCTCGGGGAGACCTTATCACTCTCTACAATCACCTGAAAGGAGGCTGTAGAGAGGTGGGGTTTGGTCTCTTTTCACAAGTAACAAGAAATAAATAGATTAGATATTTATGTAATATAATAAAAAAATACGACATAAGAGGAAATGGCAGCCATTTCAAGTTGTGCCAGGGGAGTTAGATCGCATCTTATAAAAACTGTCTTCACCAGAAGGGTTACCAAGCGTTGGAACTGACTGCTCATGGAAGTGGTGGAGTTACTGTCCCTGGAGGTATTTAAAAGACATGTAGATGGGGCACTTGGGAACATGGTTTAATGGTGGACTTGGCAGTGTTAGGTTTTACAGTTGGACTTGATGATCTTAAAGGTCTTTTACAATGTAAATGATTCTATGACAGAACAGATTCTTAATTAAAACCACAAGGAAGGATAACATTTGAAAATAGCTGATCACATGTTAATCTCATGTTTCATAAATATTCAAAATACATAACTATAAGGACAGTAAGAATATTTCCTTTGGTTTTCTTTCCCTATTATTTAGCCATTCTCAGAAAGCAATATAAGCGCTCAAACATATCCAATATTGTTTTCATTGGTAGAGATCTAGCAGAGTGCATTTAAAAAGCTTTCCAACAAAAGATAGTCTGAAATTAGCTATTTATTCTACCAGTGAGGAAAAGCCTTTTTTTTTCAGTTTTTACACTATGAAATTGCCATGGTGTTAGATGAACTGCAACATAATTAGCTCAGTTTTTCCTGTTGCAAAACTATGACTCTGTTAAAATACTATTTCTCCAAATATAGGATTGATTTTTAAAGAGTTTAAGGTACTAAAAGTGTGCAACAAAATACTGAAATTCAAAATAATCTGAACATGCACACACATATTGAAATCTATATGTTGTTATATATAAAACATTTAAATATAATAACACATTGTAAAAATGCCTTGGTATCCAAATACATGAGGTGTAGAGCTCAGCTGTTTTAATTAAAGCAAAACGGCAAATGTAGGGAACTGTGCCATTATGAAGAAAGCTTCATGCCTGTATATCAGCTATTGGCTAAATGGTCCAAATGTTTGTCCTAAGCACTTTTCATAATCAGGTCTGCAGAAGATATTTAATCCCACGAAAACTCAGAATTTTCCATTATCTGTGAGACTGGATTTCTTAGTTCTTTTGCTGGGTGTCTCAAAAGTCAGCTCAATAAAGGGTATCATGTTTGCAAAAGCTTTAATTACACTTAGAGCACAGTACTTCACAAATAGTCTTTTTTTCATTTTTGAAACATAACAATCCCTTTGGATTTCTTGCCAACAGAAGCATTCACAGTTTGGAACAATACTTAGAGGCATTTGGAGCTTTTGTATGTAAAGTAGTTCTTTATAGCTCTCTGATTTTAAACTTGGTCATCTTTCCTTCAACACAGCCTGACAATAATTGTCTGCAGTCATTTAGAGCCTCAAGATACTCCATAAAACTCAAGTGTTAGCTTCAGTGTCCCAAATAACAGTCAGCTTTATTTTTACACATTGCCTGTTTTATATAGCTTTATTCCCTAGAAATACTTATTAAAAACAGAACACATTCCAAATACATAAAGAAGGGTTATTTTCTGCTTTGTTAAAGTAGGACAAGAATTTTAAAACATCTTGATGTTTAGCTCTTATCTTCATAAGGTATCCTCAGATACATAGTTTCATTTTCCAGAATGATAAATCTGAGGTAATTCTCACTCATTTTAAATTATATTCAACTATGAGGAATGCAGAAGAACCCTTTAAAATGACAGAACCGAGCAGTACAAATTTCCATAGGGGATCAGCCTATTTGTTAAAAGAGAGGTTTATGTCATCATGCTACTGGAGCAACTCAGAGAAAACGTTACCATATTTGTAATTTTAACGTCAAGGGTATTTTGATAGAGCATAACAGTAACAAAGCAGGTGATAAATAATTAGAGAAAATAGAAATGTCATTCTATGTAGAAATGTTGAAAGTGAGCATATGTGTTACCTTTGCAGTCTTAGGATCCCACCTAATCTTGTCATAATGACGAGGCAGCTGAAGTTGAACACAGTCGTTTCTGACAGAACAATTCTAGAAACTGTTGTGGTTTTTTATACAAATGTATTTTAAAAAGTGAAACTCTTCAACAACTCCACTTTTACTGAACTCTGAGGATTCAACGGCATTCTCTCCCTTATACTTTTCCTTTAGGACAATTAAGTGACAGAATTTCTGAAATCCTACTGTAATTGAAAAGTACGGAATCAGTATTACAGTAAATAATATCAAAATGCTACCTATTTCATCATGTGGGAATCCAGAAAATGAACATATCAAAACAACAGGGGAAATGAAAAGGAAAAATATTAAACTTTAATCTTATATTAGTGTTTAATTTGAAAAGAATTGTTTTCCTTGCCTAACCAGGTGCATGCTAAGAAACACTTTCATAGGTAGCTCAAAGTAATAATCCAAAAGAGCAAATACAGAGACTTGGGACACAACAAATTACATTACATGTCTTGTAATATCAAAACATTCTGTTTGGTACAGCACACGATCTTGCATCCAAATATATAATACTACTGTTGTCCGGTCAAATACTTATTCCGTGTTTTCTACACACACCATGGCAAAGCTAATTGGCTCTTGTTAGAACCATAGTTCTCTGAGATAATTTGTCCATATCAATTCCACTTCCTTAGGAATCTGATGTTTCCACCCAAGATGCACCCTGCTCTTGCGTCTGTCCTCTCCTTACCTGATGGCATAATTTAGTTCCCATATGTAAAAACCATGAAGAGAAATAGTTACACAAACTATAGACCACACAAACTAAACAGCAGATAAAATATAGTGGTTAGCAATGTTAATGGACACAATAAGGCTTTTTATCTCAGAAAAACACCCAAAAAACCCAGAGAAAGCTCTTGGGAAAGCTTTTTTATCATGTTACTGAAGCAAACTTCAGGGGAAGAATTTCTTTCAGCCTGATAACATATCTGCTGGACTTCCTTGGTTAAAATTGTTGCAATACAGTATTTTTAGTATCGAGCAGACCAGTGTCTGAGCGAGTCGGCATTGTTTAGCCTGGAGAAAAGGAGTCTCAGGTAGAATCTTACTGCTCACTACAGCTGCCTGAAAGGGGATTGTAGCAAGGTGGGGACAAGTCTCTTCTCTCAGGTAACAAGTGACAGGACAAGAGAAAAAGGCATCACGTTGCACCAGGGAAGGTTTAGATTGGTTATCAAGCACTGGAGCGGGCTGCCCAGGGAAGTGGTGGAATCACCACCCATGGAGGTATTTAAAAGACATATACATAGTGCACTTGGGGACATGGTTTAGCAGAGGACTTTGCTGGGTTGATGCTTGGACTGGATGATCTTTGAGGTTTTTTCTGACCAAATGATTTTATGATCCACTGTAGTGCAGGTAGAAAATACTAGAATATACATTATTGGAGGGTAAATGTTCAAAAATTCTTTACTGATGAGGTAGATGATCAAACTGTTTGGAGACCACTGGTCTGGACCATCATTTTTTTCTTTGAATAGTCTGCCAGAAGGGCTGGGCACTCTCTAAGTACTTAGCTCAGACAACAGAGTTTCACTAGTAACGATGGTACTGTATTATGAATTTCACATTTGTCACCTGACATGCTGTGCCATGAGAATACATGTGCTGGCTGGAGGCTTGGGACACATCTACCACAGTCTGTTAGCACAAAACAGCACTTTCAATACCTCTCTGCTTAACAGACTTTGGCTCATACTGCAGAGTAGCCTTTGATCATACGAACTGCAGTCCTTTCAGATAAAACGCATTTGGAAGATGGACTTCAGCAGCATGTGTAATCCACTCCAACTGTTAACAGGCACAGAGAATAATACTAGAAGTTGTTTGAAATAAGACATATCAAAGAACATATGATGTATGCTGGATCTCCAGCACCACGTGCTTTACTTTATAGATAGATGCATTCTATTGGTTTGTGTGACTTGGTAACACAGGCATGACTCAAGATAGATGTTTGGTTCTTGGCACCAAGCACAGGGTGGCTAGGGCTAAGGCAGGCATTTTTAAATTTCTTTCTGCACACTTGGCTCTGATTTCGTTTTGCTGGAAGACATCCATTTCTGGAAGCCTTTAGGACATCAGTTAAGCCAACATTCCAGCTCTGTGCACTATCAGAGATGAGAAGAGCCACTTACCCAACATACTCAATAAAACACAGAATCCGCTTAAAAATTTTAATTTTACATCGGTGCTCAGATACAGCTCATCAGCACAAAATCTCATCTAGACCAATCTTGTGCATCTGATAAAAGAAAGTATTTGAGCAAATAAAATGCCTCTAGCCAGTTCAACATGCCAATACTTTTATATCGTTCCCTTATGATGTCTCCTAGAAGGAAGTTTTTGATTGGTTTTCTGTTAAAAATATTTAATGTTTCATATTCTGTTTTAGACGGTGGACCTTATATATGACAAGGTCACTAATAGGATTAGGGCACCACAAAAAACCCAATTAATTATCAGAGAAATAGAATTAGGTGCAATCACACAGTGAAGTACAAAGCATCACTATTAATACAGTTTACAAGCTTGCATATCACAGGTAGGCTTGTGTAGTTTTTGGTGTCTTCCAACTGTGGTTTCCAATCAAGTATGAAAACACAACATTAAAAATCATCTAAAAACATACTATGAAAGCAAAATAAACTACACTATTCTAGCAGAATTATCTGCAGTCTACCAGCTGCAAATCTTTTTCAGAAAAACACAGTGTATTAAACTGGTTTCTAATAGAGAGATTACTGCTGTGCTCTGTGTTTTTTCTCTTTTTTTCCTTACAATCAGTACATTATCAACCAGTAGAAGACACATAATCAAAACTCTGGCACCTGTTTTCAGGCAGTCTTAAAATTTGCATAAATTAAGAATGAGAGTTAATTCCAAAAGGGCAGTATAAATAAGGAAGAATGTTGCTGAAATGCAACCAAATCTGCTACTTGTGGACATTTCTGTCCCAGTCTCTTCATCTGTTCCTCACACGAAAGTGCTTCTATAAATATTATTATTTTTATAATCTGACCCTAAATCTTTCTCAGTGTGACTGTGTCATTTTTGTGATTAGGAGAACAGCCCTTCACATGCCATTGTACATGGCGTGGCACCAGAGGCTCATGCATAAGAGAAAACAGCGTTCTGGTCTTGGTTCCTTTCTCGCCAGTCCTCTCCCATGGCTCCCATGCCTCTGCCCCTTCAGTTGCTCTTGAACACTGAGCTAACAGTAACCACCTCAGCACACTGCTCAGCCCTCATTCTTGGATCACAGCGGCCTAATTAGAGACTTCTATTTTCTATGCAAATTGGAATTGCGGATTTTTTCACATCTCCTATACACATCATTTAACATTAATCTCTGCTGAATTTCATCAGATGGTTTGTCACCCAACTACTCGGTATTTCAATGCCCTTATGTGCAGTAATACTTCATTTCTCTACAAATAATAATTTTCATAATTCACTAAGACACAACCTGTAAATAGCTGTACAGCCAAGGGTTATTTAAGAAAAAACCCAAATGAAAAACCCAAACAATACTCCTGATCTCTTTTTCCCTATACACAAAGGACCAGCATGTAGAACCTGAATGTTTGGGTTTTTTTTTTTTTTAAAGCAAACCAATAAAACCCTGATGGCCTTTTTTCTTATATATACAGGTCCAGCATTCACCTGTTGTGACAATCATAAAATGAAAGAACTTCCAGAAATATATTTACCACAAGAAATGAACATAATATTGATCTCCCTCAAACTCAGTCAAACCCTTAATCACTTATGACATTATCAGTTATGATAGGATAACATTAAGTTTCCTTCATAGATCTCAAATAGGAATCATCAGAATAAGTTCTTACAGCATAAATATAACCAAACAAAACTTAATGTAACAGGTCACGTGGAAAATTATTAGGGCTTTTATATAAACTTGATTTACTTATACACTTGCCAAAAGCTATTTGCTGCTTAATGAAGCTGAGCATGTTTTCTCCTCTCATTCATGCTAAGTGACATCCCATTTAAGAAATGACTTTTCCAGTGAGAACAGAAGGCACTGAAAACATTGCCCGGTATAAGGGGTCAGATGAAAAGTACAAGAGGCTGTGTTAGAGCTGGTCAGAAGATGCCCTAGGAACTAACTAGGTTTCAGGTGATGGCTGGTACAGAGATACATATTTAGCAAAAATGGAAAATAAAGCCAGGAGGAATTTAGACAAAATTGGTTACTACAGCCACAGAGAGAGGCAGAGAAATTTTTTATGCTGGAAAACAACAAGAGATTTCAAATCCTAACATATTTAATTAAGAAAGACTGAATAGACAGACAGGTCTGTGTTAATGAAAAATCTGATTCACATTAATGTCCCCTCTTAAGGGTAACAGCTTAAATGCTGGGCAACCAGAAATGCTTAAAGGATGAACAATATACTGGTTTTTCTTGTAAATTAACTTTCAGCTATTTTTGTTCTCTTTTTGCGGGAGAACTACAGAACTATTTTGTTTGCTTTAGAAAGTAAGTAGTAATATTACTAAAATTGTTTTGTCTTGTTAGCATTGCGTTTCAACTTAAATGGATGCACGGTCTTCCTGCCCTTCCCCTCCCCATGTGGCAATATTACATGATCTGCAAATCACAGGCTAAACTCTTGTATGTTCATAAGATTAAGTTACATAATACAATATAAAATGCATTCGTTTAAATCCTACTCACATTAGGGAACAGGAATTTATAACAATGCTTCAGCATTTTCTATATTCAAGACAGCCTGGAAGAGCAAGGTAACTTGGTGACGTGGTCTCATCTGTCATTTCTAGAGACATGAAGTCTCTGAAGCCACAAAGCCTATGAAACATAAGATGGAAGACAGCAGGAAAACAAAAAGTGACAATTCCTATTTTCATGTGGAAAGTTAGTGAGTATACCTTTTCATACAGAGTGTCTGGGCATTTGATGCCCTTGCCGGGAAAGCAGAGGAATGCTTTTGATACATTCAGCAGTCCTAGATCAGAGTTTGATAGACACTTCAGCCATCTCTCATTTTACATTCTTTTTGTAAAGGTGTTTTTTTGGTTGAGAGTCTGTAATTGCAGTGAGTATCCATCACCCACGGAAGATGAGTGAAACAGATGAAAAGCCCCTTCAGTGAGTACTCCCTAACAAGCTTCTATACAAAAACTTGAGATAGCAATAGTTATAGCATGGAGAACAGTCATGTCCTTCAAGCAAAAACAGTCTCAAACCTATCAGAGCAGAAACAATCCAAAAGTCAAAACTGATATTCACAACTACTAAAGGCTTCATAGGTGGGAAAAAAAAATCCCACAATACAAAAGGCATTCTTATGAAACACTTGTATTTCACTGGTGTGAGAGCATGCCTGGACTATTCAGGCTTGCACAGCCATGGTTGGCACCAAAAGCCTAGAGCCAGGACCCAGTGTAATACAGACTGCACTTTCCAGAAAAAGCAGCAAAATCAGTTTTAGAAGAAACAAAACTTAGATCAACAAAGGATTCATGAGAAGAAAAAATGACGTAATACAACAGGATAATGAAACTACAGTCAACTAGGAGCAAAATAATATGACAATATAATATGAATCAATCAATTGTTGACAAGACCTACAAGAGTGAAGCACAAATGCATGGCCAAGAGTACATTATCAATTCTGCAGGAGGTGCAAATCTCTAGCTTGTAGCACAAATGCATACATGCGGACGAAACATTAAAGGAAAGTAATTTTTTGTTTTATATAAAGTTTTTGACAATTTTGTCACATCATCCCACACACAAACTTTTAGTTCTCTCCAGCATAGAAACAATAACATCTGTAACATCATTTAAGGATTAATACAGCAAGTAAAAACTCAGAGTTCTTTCTGTCATCTAAACAATGACATATGTAGCTTAAAACCAGTGTCATATGTAGCTTAAAAAAGAACACTAGTCAGTGATTAACTCTGCTAATGCAGGATTTGGAAATTAACTCAGGAAGAAATCTGTGTGTACATCAGGTCAACTTTGATTACAGGGAAATATGACGAGACATAAGGTTGTTTTAACTTAACACATCCCACATCTCAATTGTCCTAGTTGGATTCATGTCCATAATGAAATCTCCTCCATGAAAACCCAAGAAGTAATAGGAAAACCAAATCTGCAAGTTTATCAGGGATTTCATACACTAAATTGAGATCTCAGTGTTGGTTTTTTGTTGCTGGCTAGGACATTTGAAACAGGTTTTAGAGACTTTCTTTACCTGGATGCAGGAGTACAATGAAACTGTCTACTGGATGGTCAGACTCTGACTGTATATTAAGAGAGTTAAAAGACAAGCCCTCAGTTTTAGCCAACACACAGTCCAGCATAACTAGCAATCTAATGGAAGAACATGTGACTGTCACATATGGACTTTAAATCTTTTAAAACTTGTATCTGTAAGCTTTAGAGTCTATGGAGATGCTACTTGTTAATACTTACTGGACATTCAATGGATAATACCCTTTTATGTCATGCTTAGTAAGAGCTCTTGTACTGTTAGTAATTATAATTTGAGATCTAGAGGACAGAAAATATGGGCAGAAAAACTGAGAACGAGGACTGTCGTTCCTGCAAGTTAATTGTGGGGTTTCTTGGTGCTTTAGGATTAGTGGGAGTACACGCTTTAAACAGATTGAGCATCTTCAAAAAACTTATTCTGAGTGGGCAAACCTTTTTTGTTTGTGCTGGATCCAAACAGATAAACGAGCAATAATCTCAGTCATCAAGTTCTGATGTCTCCCATCATAAACCTTGGGGAAACTTTATGTGAAGATCCTTGGCCAGTGCTGATACACTTAGCAGATGAATATCCATACAGTGATGAAGTAAACCAGATCCAGGACTTAAACTCCTATGCAAAACTGTGATAACAGCACATCTCCTTGTTCATGTAAAGTAAGGTTGATTCTGCAGAAGATGCAAGAGATATTTAAACACTGCCCCATTCTCCAGTATGGAGACACAAAACCAGTTTTGTGAAGTCTAAATATTTCGAGCCACAGTCCTGTTCTTGTGGACTATCCACCACAGTAGTTATGACTACCTTTCTTTCATTTGTGGTTTTTTTATACAAACTGGGACTACAAACTGGCACATGCTGACAAATTGCTACTTTTTTTTACCACACATTGACAAATATGGAAATGCTTTGAATGATCAAGGCCAGCATCTCTTGGCTGCACACAAAGGTTGCATGAGTTTCATCAGCTACTCCTACCAGCAAAAAGAACAGATTCTGGGATACAGCATTATGCAGGTATATGACACCACAAAGCCAGAAAACCAAATGATTTCCAAGAAAGTCTCGGAATAGACTGATTTTAATTGTAATCATATCGAAGCTGCATATTTTTGATGGCAGGGAGTACAGCTTTGCTCTGAAATACATCTCACTGACACTGAAATCAACTTCTTTTGTTCCTACGATGCTCCTAAAAATGACTGTGTGGAAAAGTTAAAATCTTTTGAATTCCTAAGTCATTTAGGGCAACTGACCTCTAAGAAGACACAGTGTTCACCATTTCCCTTCTGGCTACTTCACTCTCCCTCACAGTTTTTATCATTTTCTACTCTTGGGTCTTTATCACTGGAATCTACTTTCTCAAAGACTGAAGACAATCTGAGAAGAATGTGTTTCTGCTATGCATAAAAATTTTCATATTTAAACTATTAAGTTAACATGTACTTTTAAAGAAAAAAGAGAGCTATCCTATCATTATTCAGGGGAAAATGTCTGTAGTCTTAAATGTAACTTTTAATACTTTATGCATATAGGCTTTCATTTAAAGAGTACCTATAGAAGAATTACGAGTGTTCCTTGAGGAGCATAAAGTGTGTCTGCATGAAAGGGTGGTTAATGGAATTAAAAAAACCCTCCCATCTTGCTCCAGAACTGCTTTACACCTAAATTTACAATTTACAACTAGGACAGACAAAATATTTCTAAAAAGATTTCTTAAAACTAACTACCATAGGAGGCAAACATTTAACTTTATTCTCTACACTGGAATATCTGTCTCATGCCACAAATATTATAGGAACGAAATGTTCTGGCAATGTCTTGTGCATATTACTTCCATGAATTAAGGACCTGCTACAAAATCAATTTCTGGTCTTGAGATGAGATGCATACATATGTCTACATGAAAAGTATATAGGAAAGCACATAAAAAACCCGACACAAAACAATTAAATTCCTTTCTGCTGTTTACTCGCAAATCCTAGCAAACCAAGTATTTTTTTCAGAAATCTGTTAATGGGTGGTCTTCTCATTCACTGAGTCTTTTTCTATAATAACCACCCTTCTCCACATTATATATTTCCTTTGTAATGGCAGAATGCTGAAATCAAAAAGACCATCTCTCATGGTACTATAAACCATAAGATGATACTGTTGACATAAATCTATAGGCACATCATGCAAACTTTCCCTAATCTGTAATAGTTATAAATTTCTCTTTATTCTTGAGACAATCTCCATGTTGTTCATCAAAACCAGTGTTGCCTGATGTGCTTGCCAGGCCCTATGTACACAAAATCATTTGGCTTGGAAGACTTCTCCTTTAGGCACATACTATTCTGGTGGATGAGGAACAAGGATGAAATCTGACAACGCATTTTTGCTAGTTTGAAAAGCTTCTTGCTTATAGGATGAATAATTCTGATGAGAACAGAAGTCTAGAGAAAGTTGAAACAATGACACCTTCTCAGAAATGTGCTGCAATTTCTATATTTACTGTTTTTATCAGTTCTGGAAGTATTTTAAACCCAGCAGGTATTGAAAATGAAGTGACATTGCTTTAACTGGTACAGAGGAATGACAGGAATGCAGATGGTAGTATATCCATTTATGCACTCTCTGAAAGCTTCTTTTATCAAGCAGTAGATCATGGGATAGAAGACATATCTACCTTCTAGAAGAGTTGTCAGGGGGAAACCTGTGATGGTATCTAGGTAAGGCTACCTGTTGAGTGTTCTCAATTTCAGAACACAAGCACCTATGACAAAAATCTAGGGAAGGTAAGTTTCACACTTCATTTCAGACTGATACAGATGCTGTGGAACTGTAGTGGTGATTGGTTCCACACAATTCTTCCTAACCTTGGTGTGCTGCATGAGACTAGTTAGTCTCACTAACACGTGACTAACATAGGGATGTGTTCTCACTCCCGCCATCAGTACTCCTCATTCATCTGCCTACAACAGTGTTCTACCCAAGATGTAATTACACGAATTAACAAAATCAATACACTGGTTTTCCTCATAAGATATTTTGAGCTGGAAAAGAGGTTCATCTACCACCTTTTCTAGAATACATGCAAATGCTAAGAGACTTATTTATTTGTCATAGTAATTGTTGCTCTCTGTCTGATAAAGTACCTCCTTTGCCATTTAGGAAAGCAGTTTACTTTTTAAGGACTATCAGAAAACATGAAAATTACAACTCCCATAAATATAATTCAACAATCCATCAAGTTAAATCAGATTTTAAAAGTGGAGCTATTATTTTTGCATATTTCATCAAATTAACTCCCTTAATATTTCATGTTTAAATAGGGGAGGGATAGTTCTGAGGCAAAATAACTGAACTAGGGTGCATGGAAAAAGATTCTGTTCTCTCTAGAACTAATATTCCAGTGATTTGCCTTCTATTTTCTCCTCTCTCCTTTTTCACCTCAAATCAGCTAGGAGAGCCTTTCAGATGTTAAAACGACCCCCTACATGTACTGCAAGGACAATCAATCTCTCTGTTTACCAGCTGCTGTTCAGATTACATATGTACAAAATAATACTTTCTGATATCTACTGCTAGTGTGTATAATGGACAAATATATATTTGTCTGTCTTGGCATCTTCCAGTAGTGCCTTGTTTCATACAAATAACATGTATTGCAGCTTGAGAAATTCAATAATTTAAGGTGTTTGAAGTGGCCTGACTTCCACCACATCCTCAAAAACCCATTACCCGAACAAGACAGGACAGCTACCAGAAACAAGTAAAGGAAGGTATCTTTCCCCAACACTTCAAATAGCTCTGACTTTGAACAAAAAAATCCTTCCTCCACACTTACACCCTGGCACGACTGAGACTAAAGAGTAACCAATCCTTTGATGCTTCCTAGGATCTCATGCACTTAAACAACAGCTAAATAAGAAAAAGCTGAAAATTCAGAACAGGTCTCCTAAGCAGGTGACAGATTCCTGTGCCTACTAATCTTGCAGTAAGTTCCTAAAAGTAAAATTATTTCTTATTTCCCGACATTCCATTTTTCTTTGTTCACTAAACTCAGTTTAGTACGATGAAGCCAGAAATACCAGCTTTCTTCCTCTTCAACGTTAACAAAATGTCAGTCGTATTGGATTTCTTATATTAAAGGAAAAAGATTGTGGTTTAGGGCTTTTGTAATTTTTTTAAATTGTTTTGGAGCAGTTCTCTGAGCACCATGAATATACCACTAATAAATTTTGAAAACCATCTTTCTTTCTTTTCTTTCTTTCTTTTATTCCAAAACCGAAGTCTGAACACTGGATCTATCCTAATAAATCATGCTCCCCTTGATAAAATTCAGAATAGAGGAGTCCATGAATCTTAGATGACAAAAATAAATTTTGATCATGATGATATGATAACTTTGACTGATGCAGATACAGGCACTCACTGTGCAGTGACTTGCTTGCAGTGGGTTTCATACTAATTGAAGAGGAATAAATTCTCACCATTTACACACTGTGAAGTCATGTCTACATCAGATATTATACAGTCATTTCCCTTCAAAAGATTTTAGAACTACTCTTAATTCTCTTTGCACAGCTGAAAATGAGTATGTGAAACAGCACAGCGGGTTAAGCAATCACAATGAACAAGCAATATATCAGACTGACCTACTAACAATCAAATAAAGAACCAGCTACACAAACTGTGCTATCAGATCCAGGCCAAAATCCACCCCCAGTACCCATCTTTCACTCCAATGAAAAACAAAACTGACACAAATTGCTGAAGTACTTTTCCATGAGTGGACTTGGCTAAAGTGAGTTTTGGTACAATGCACATTACTTTGAAGGTAAACTTTAGTATTTATTGTTATCACTACTCAAAATCAAAGAGCTTATAATGATTTTGAGTACCAATGACTTCATACCATCCCCTTCTTAAGACAGACAATATTGAAAAATATGGATGTGCTTTTGATCTCAAAAGCAGAAGGACACTATATATTTTTTGTTATGAAAATATAACTCAGTGTTCATCATAGTCCTGCATCTGTCTTCACGCAGCAAAATAGAAATAGGTTGAATTAAACAGGTTTCTGGCATCAAAAAAATACTGCTGAAGTCAGCTTAGGCTGAAGGTAAACTGTACTTGTAAAAATAACTAAAATTCTATTTTAGATGCATAAATATGGATCTAATAATTTTAGGTTAGACACTTTCCTCTCTCCCCTATGATACACTTCAAAGCAAGAAATAACACAGTTTTTTAACGTAGCATTTCTGTAATTTTCCAAACAAAGAAATTCAATGTTGAAAAGCAGTAATACTGTACCTTGATTTCTTCTATTTCGTCTGGCACTATCTTGTATGCAGATATAGTCCCACCCAACCTGAAATCAGGAGAAGAAAAATGTTCTCAAAATCAGCAACAGAAAATACAGTATGTTAATAGTGTCATGACTTGTTCCAAAACACAATATTCCTTCTACCAATTTAGAGGTAAAACCCAGTAAGTCTCAAATCAAAAGCAAAAAAAAAAAATCCCTTTCTTCATGCAACAAAAAATCTTTATGTGATTAACATAAATACTAGAAACAAGGTGTCCACTATCTTACCAATTAAATCAACCAATTACCATCACCAGGATGGTATTTTTTATATTAATGGCCATCAACCATCATATTCTATAATTTCTTGTTGATTGTCTAAGGCATATGGATGAGTTTAAATATTTGAAGCCTGATGTGCTTTGCACTGAGTATTTCACTTTGCTGCTATACAATCTGAAATGCATCCAAATACAATTCTGCAAATTGCAATTTTTTAATTAAATGTGCATGTACAGACATCAAAAATCACACAGACTCTCTGGCCTCCATGTTTGAAAAATCTCTGCAGTTAATGATTGGTAATAAAAAGTGGGTGATGGGCAATAGCTGGCATTGACACAGAAAAATACAGGGTTTTGTTCCACATGGAACTCACTGAAATGACTTTTTAAAATCCTACAAAAATCCTGGTAAAGAACAGTTCACATACTGAAGATGCATGAATAGCATGTACTATAAATGGTGGTAAATATTACATTTTCCCCAGAGACATGCAGACGTGGCTTCTTTTATTTCATGGAGCAGTGTCATCCATAGTGACAATTCAGACCTAAAAATACAAGTGCACTAATGACCTCCTGCTGGCTCTGCACAGCAATACTATTCGTGTTCTGGGTCCTACAAAAATGGAAGTCACATAAGAAACTATTTTTTTGTAAACGAGTAGACATCTATCAAATGTGTACTTGAATTATTTCGCTATTATTGGAATTTTTCTTTCCAATCGTCAGCATTTCTACACAGATGTATTTTTTTATATCTTGAAATTATTATAAATATTGTTTACTCAAGTGAAAAAAGGAAGAAGAGAATAACACAGACAATACATTAAGATTTTCCACGTAAGTCCTGCCTTTCCATATCTCTACAAGCAAGTCACACTGGTAAATGAAGGCTTTACACAGAGGATGAAGTCTGAATAGGAAAAGTCTGAAGTCCATCACTGCTCCAGGTAACATCAGCTGTGATTTCTGAGGTAGAGGCAGGGTTCGGATATCACAACATCCAAATTCATCATGGACAAAGAGTGTAGCGATTGCTCTCTCCCATTTCCTCTGCAACTTCCATTGCTGCCATTCATTAAGTGAGCTTAAAGTTGGAGAGAAACTTTTTTTGCCAGTGCAAGTACAAACATGAGCTTTTATTTTTCATGACATTTGTTCAACTGGTGTTTCTAGGGAGAGCTACAAGAAATTGGCTTTAGCATCATGACGAAGGATTGCTTCATCAATCCGTGATAAGTGATGGCTTAGATGGCACGTTAACATTGCACCTGACCAGTCCTATTGCCACTAGAATGAGGTCCATGAGAAAGAAACTTTTATGTACTTCTTTCAGATCCATTCCTGCCTGCACTTTGGAGTACCCAAAAAATTAACTTCATTGACTTTCTACCCTCTAGCAGAAGGAGAATCCAGAATTTCTGCTGCCAGCACTCCAGCAACATGGAATTCCACCTGGCAGATTTCTTTACTGGCTACCCTTGGTGCAACTATTAAGCACTTTCTTGGAATATCAGAAAAAAAAAATCAAAATAATTGACTCAGTAAACTCATCTGACTTGCTTAAACCATTAATTAGCATCACTATGCAAATAGTTCTGCAAAGTTTTGTGTCAAGTGTTTTACACACTCTGAATCTGCCAAGTTGCAGTTCAAACGGTACCACTTTTTGAAAGTAAAATGTCAGCTACCACAATTCCACATCTTTGAGAGAAATACATATTAAAAATTATGTTACTGTTTAAATAAACAATCTCTCACTGATGGCTCCAGCTCACATATCTCTTAATCCATTTACGATCCTACACTGACATCTTTATCTTAAAAATCCAGAATACAAACATAAACAATGACAAATTTGAAGCTGAAAGAGAATCAGAGAACATTAATATATAATTTTATCAATGCCTCAGATTTGAAATGAAGTTTTTAAGGAAGTCTATACTTCCTTTATTTCAGAACATTAGATTTCACTCAATCTTATAACTTCTGAAAGATATCCACCACAGCAGATCATAGTACCAGATTTAACTGGCAAAGGACATAAAAAAGACATTTCACTTTGTGTATAAAGTTTGGCTGTGAGTTTCACAGAACTTTGAAGGCATCACACACACTGGGAGGATGCAGCTAACACAGCGTGAACTCTTCTACTGGTCGTAAGTATGATATATAAGAAACAGAATTTTTTTTTTTACTATATAATAATGCATACATGAGAAAAAAAGGATTTAAGCTGCCTGTTTGGCAGGCTGTGAGTAATGAACAGTAACATACAGACAAAATTTAAAAACACTCAACTTTTGATGGCAAAATATCTTTCTTAGTTTCAGTGTCATGCAAAAACTATTATGCTATACCATTCACTCACCAAAGAAACTAAAGAGGCAGAACCAGTTGTGAAACGTGTTGCATACTCTTCACCCAAAACCCATAAATACCAGTTTATTCCAAATTCAGGGTAAATGCTCTGAGAAATTTGAAAGCAATTAATTTGGTGCTACCGTATCACTATTGCAAATCTCCAGCAGTCAGGTAAGTCTGAAGTGTAAAGAACTAGACAATGTGACACACACACACACAAGTTACAGAGAAGAACAAAAACATTGTGATGATTGGTAAGAAAAAACATCAAAACAAAGGCAAATTGAAAATCAGTGCAGTAATGGATACGTCCAACTCGAGGAAAACTTTATATTTCAAGTGTTTCTCTGAATTATATTTTAGTGTAACCATCAATTGTGGCCTGTCTGGAAGCTTGCTTGTCATTGTAAAATCATTGATTTGATTACTGACATCAGAAAGACCAGAGACCAGACAATTACACACAGGAGATTTCAGCTACAGGATGATACACAGACTGTGACAGAGGGCTTGCACGTGGCATATTTTTTCACTTTGTTGTGAAAAACCTTGGCTTTTAAAGAGTATTTTACAGCACCATTCTTAATCACAATGTTTCAAGAAGTAACTATGATCAGAAGAGCAAAGGACCAGCCAGCATGAGTGAGTATACATTAATTACAATGGGCTTTGTATGCTACAATACAATGCAGCAAAGCACATGTTAGAATGGCCAGAATTCAGATCAATTTTTGTGCAGATTCACTCTTTGTCTATCACATTATCACATATTTTAGTTTTTTTACAGATTTTATTACACTTCCAGTTGAACAATTCAACATCCAGCATCTTCCAATATAAATAGCATTTTCTCTCTGATAATACACACTCAGCCAAGAGCAAAGCTAAATATACAGCCAGCTACTTCCAGCACACTGAAATGACAGTCACAAACTTCATCTAGAGACCTAATGTGCAAATCTTTCTCTCTCAAACTGCAGTATTTTCACACTATAACAAGCCACACTATAACAAGCCACACTATTTAACAGTGAAATTATTTAAAATACTAATTTCAATTACCTTTAATGTTTCACTTGTGTATGCAACAGATAATCTCAAATGTACCCAAATTTATATTCAAATTTTGATAGACATCAGTCTTATCAGCTCTATATCATACTTTACATGTAATACAGACAGCCCAATTCACTATCTCTTTGCAAAAGAGAAATTAAATTATTCCTAGATGTAGAAATATGAGCTGACACAATAATAATGAAGAACAACACCTGATACTGGGCTAAACTGGTGATGGCCTTTGAGGAAAGGATCAGAAAAGATAAGATAGAAAGTCCTTAAAAATAATCAGGAAATAATAAATATAATTATTTTAACAGAGGTTTTAAAAATAATAGAAATTTAGTGTCTTATCTTTTCAGACTGGGTTTGCAAAAGTTCACAAAAAGGATTCAGGAGAATGTGAAAAACAAGGTTTCTATAGCAACCTAAGAAATTAGCAAAATACAGCAATAGCAAATAGGAAATAAACTGAACTAATGCCAACACAGTCGTATTGGAACAGATGGATGCTTTACTATTTCACAAATTAAAGCAGAACACCATGGAAGAGGGAAAACTACATCCAAGTTAAGCAAAGTGGAAAACCAGGAAGAACTGTGCGCAAATGGAGGCAAGAAACAATGAACCACAGCTCAAATGAAAAGCAAACTCAAGACAAAACTAAAAGAGAAAGAAATTGCAACTCTGTTACGTTACAAGAAGCTGACCTGTTTGCTGTTCCTGTTACTTCCCAAATACTGCAAGTTGGAATTCTGGGTGACTTTCCCCTGTGCCCCTCTATATATCCATGTTCAGACAGACTCACTGGAGTATTATTGCAGAGCTACATTTTGTGCAAGACACTTGCGCACCTGGACTGAATCCATACAGGTCAGCTTTTATAATTTGAATTCTGACCAAAGATATGAACACAATCTTTATATACAGTTCCACATTCAGGGACTGCCATAAGAAGCTGAGCTATTGATTCATCTGTTAACTTAATAAATGAGTCATACTGGATGCAATGAAGTAAATTTTCTAAAAATAGCTTGTAGCCAGCTTGGCTGCTGTCATCTCCTGAATTTCTCCAACGCCACTTTAATTAACATTAATCTTTCTTCAGATAGATCACTGTCTAAACAATATCAAGTTGTCACTAAGCCTCCCAGTGAAACTCTCCTTCATCTTTTAATGAAAGCAGAACTCAAAATCCCCCACTTGGCATTTTTTTTCCAGATCCATCTCACAAATATATTTGTTACCTGCCATCAGGATATTCTGTCTTTTGACTGATTTATAAACCAAGCAGATTATTCAAGAGAGACTGTTCTTGGGCGCAGATCAAATGACTGGGAGCCAGACTAGCTGTTTCTAATTGTATGGGCATGCTCATTTTATCACAGGCTACAATACTTCTCCTGCCAGAGCAAACTGACCAAGTCAGCATTCTTAGCCCACTCAACTGGACTACCTTGATGTTGACCCCCGTGAGATCAACAAATGAACCGGCCTTGGATCCTCACACCCTCACAAAATATTCCAAGGAAAGAGGTAGCAGGATTTGAAGGCATTTGAAAGCAGCTTTTTTCTCCACTACCTGTAAGAGACATTAAAAGCAGACACAGAGCTCCTTTAATTGATAACTAGTTTCTACTGACCTTTGAGAAATTGTTAAAGCACCCTGAGGGAGGTAGTAAGAAGGCTGCTATTCTGGGCTCCCTTCCTACACAACAGAACACTGGCAGCTACAGCAAGCTGGGCTGCAGCTCCTATTGCTGGCTGCTCGCCAGCAATGAACTGTGCAAAACAGCTTCCAAAGAGGATCCTGGTGACAGCTTTACTTACTCGAAGGTGTAAAATGACGTGATGAAGATCCACCCCAGATTTTTTGTTTCTTTCTGGGGTTTGATTTTTTTTTATTATTATCATTATTATTACTATAATTTTTTTAATGGATTCAGTAATTAGATTCTTGAAAACTTACCTCCCTCCTCCCCCAGTCTTAGGCTAACTTCAGCATGCTGTACGGAAAAACCTCACAGAAATCAAATTATTGCAGACATGCCCTCTGTCAGTTCATCTCTCTCATGAACAACAGATCTGAGATTAAGACATCAAATGTACAGGACTCTCCCTCTGCCTCACCATGTTCCAAAGATTCTTTGCACACACAAAATAAAGAAGGGGGAGGCGATTAACCCAAAAATTTTTATTCCCTACCTTATCACTGTTTTAAGGGTAACAGGTATACCCCATTTTCTACTGCTTTCAGGCTTTTCTTTTTCCCAAGAAAAGCAACAAACTACATGGAAATATTATTTTTACAGAGGAAAGTTGGTCTGTTGTTGTTGGTTTTTTTTTTTTTTTTTGTTTGTGGGTTTTTTTTGGTGGTTTTTTTTGGTTTTTTTTTGTTTGTTTTTTTGTTTTTGTTTTTTTTTGTTGTTGTTGTTTTTTTGTTTTTTTTTATATTTTACTATAGGAAAAGCACGACTAAATCAGAAGAGGCTGATTTTTCAGACACTTCCAGCAGGAAAATATTATCACCTCAACAGTTTATTACAGGAAAAGAATAGAACAAGGATCTTTGTCCTCAACATATGTCAGAAACTAGGGATGAGGGCATATGTAGGTCATTTGGCAATCCCGGGACCAGGAGCCACTCTTCCTTTCTAGCAGAATTAATCTGACTTGATTTAATTTTGGGGAGGAAAGCTGCAACTGTTATAAAGTATATGAATTTTAAATACACACCTCTGTGTAGTTATCCAGGCCCACAGGAGTTCAGAGCTTAGAGTAGTTTTCTGGGGGGTAACTTTGGTTTACCTCAGCACGAGGGGGCACAGCCCTGTCTGACAGTGGGGTAACACCGCTGTCAGCCAAAAAACAGCCCAAGAGATGGACTGCCTCCTCTTGAAAATGTTTATCATTTTGCTTACTGCCTAATAAAGATACACAAGGGGAGCAGGAAGGCACCATCCCCAAGAAGTTTTGGGCTGGCAGGCATGGTCACCCAAAACAAACAAATTGGATGAAGACAGCACTTGGAATACATGGACTTTTCAGTGGTGCAATTTTATTACTTTTTTTGTAATCTCAGCATGGGGAGGTGCCTTCTGTGCAAAATCAGGAGCAATGCTGATCTTCCATGAGAAGCAAAAACTATTTAAGTTTCAATTTTCACTAACCAAATTAATTAATAATTGCTCAAAAGTCCTATCATCAATACTTGTATGCTTCATGGCAAGAATTTGAAGTATGCAAATAGCAAATATTTTAATACCTTTGAATAAAATGAAATTAAGTGTAAACAATATGGATATTTATAACATCAAGCTCTTTTTTAGGATTTCAGCATTTAAGTGGTAAATAAATACTTCATAATTTGTAATAGACTAGTTCTACCAGATTATAGCAACTGAAATGGTCTGAGAATAAAGTACTGAAGACTAATTCTGCACTTGGGATTTTCATTACAGATTCAAAATTTTATTTATAATTAAAACTGACTTATAAAGTCTTCCCAAATGCCAGCAGAATCT
Organism: Pachycephala philippinensis; assembly: GCA_013397055.1. Lineage (NCBI taxonomy): Eukaryota > Metazoa > Chordata > Aves > Passeriformes > Pachycephala > Pachycephala philippinensis. The sequence continues at coordinate 644,068 of VWZT01012893.1, read as the reverse complement.
AAAAACACTCTTGCCATGTGGACCAACAGCAAAAGAGCCCACTTCCGTGCAGGATGCATGCGTGTTTATAGTGCAGAGGAATGATTGTACTATGCTCCATCTGATTGGTAATCTAAATATGGAAATCATACATTAAGTCAAACAGACAGAAATGTCAGCTAGATTTAAGTAAAAACGTGTTCAGTGACTTTGAAAGTTCCCACCGGGGCATCAGATGCTTGACCAGCCAGCTCATTAAACAACATGAGCAAGATTTGAAATTTCCTGAGAGAAAAAATATGCAGAAGCAGACAAAAATCATTATCACAGAACCAGTAAAACTCTCACCATTCAGACAAAGAAATATATATTTAATATCCATGTTGGGATTTAGTTGGTAGACTGAGGACTTTAAAACACTGTATGAAAATAAGTATTTATAGTAAGTGCCAAGACAATAATAAATGTTGATCTTACCTTGTCCTATAGGAAATACCATGGTAGGGCAAAGTATGTATTTGCATTTTTTCCAGCAAGTACATACCTAGGAGAGATACAGAGCATTTGCATATATATTGCTAGCAATTGCCTGTCAGAAAATCCTCACCTACCTCAACTGAAAGCAAAATTTTTGGGTGCTGGAGAATGACCTTTTGCCTACCTTAGAAGGCACTGCAAATTAAAGGATTTAGGTGATATGATAAGGATTGCAATGATCCACCTAGAAATGAAAGATTTCATTGGTAAATTACCATAGCAGCTTGTAGAAACCTATGCAGGCAGATAAAGCTGTTTTTGCTGACACTCCTATCATTTCAGTTGAGCTCTATTTGCTCCTACCCAAATGTAAAAGAGAGACCATCTAAATCAAGTATTAAGAAGATTCCTCCTACAAGAATAAGTTGACCCACAACTAGTAGAAACTGCAGAGCTAATTTTTGTATAAATTGACATTGTCTACCTCCCCTACAGACTTATCCAACAAGAAATGAATTTTAAAAATATGGCACTTCCCCATGAACCCTTCAGGCTTTTTCCATGTATATGCTGCTCACATTCCACTAAATACTACAATTTTCTTTCCAATAACTTCAGTGCATATTTCCTCTTCCGTTTTTAGACACTCGAGCATGTGAACATGCTTGTGAAGCAAGGCTGGACACACAAAGTCCATGTGCCAGCTTATGCCAAGGTTAAAAAAATTAAGTGTTTATTTTAAAGAGAGGAAGTTTGACCGAGATACGTAAAACCAGAGAACGGGACCAGCAATAGAGGAACACTTGATGTAGGAGAACAGGCTGGAATGAATTGCAGACCACAGGCCGAAAAGAGCAGTCACAGTACTTTCTATGATTAGGCAAAAAGACATTCAGAGAATATCTTCACTCCAAAAAAATCAATATGAATTAAAGGTGAGAGCAGGATGATTCAAAGTTGGAAAGAATAAAATGTGGAGAATATGTGGGAATGGTACCTTCTGGAAGCTCTAACGCCTCATTTTGCTCCACCACATTCCTGAGAGATGTTAAGTATGAGTACGATCCAGCATACAACTAGGGGCAGACTTGTTATGTTTATATTTCTCCAGACAGTTAAATTCAGAAGCAGAATTTGCTGGTTTTCTTTCTTTCTTCATACATCAGTGTGTTCACATATATATATACACATACATTGCCCTGTGTGGCCTAAATGGGTGAATTAAATTCTGTTTAAAATAGTGATATGACTCAAAGGAAGTTTTCTTAGTGTATGCTCTGTGCTGGGGAATGCGAAAGGGAAAAAGAAAAATCTGTTTAGCCACAGAACGGAGTCATAGGAATAAAACAACACCACATTTGATCTGTCTTCATACCTAGAAAGAACTTTCTACAGACAAGTAGTATTACTGACAATGCTGCAAGTGAGATTTTATTGCATGTCTCATATAGATATCTCCATTCCAGATAATTTACAGTTACTTTTGAAGCCGTCATAATCTGTATTTTACAGCTACTTGTAAAATATGTCTGTATGGTTCAAACTCGAAATACTGCAAAGCACTTCTTTGTTATTCATATATTATTGTCTATGGGTTTTTAGAACTCATTTTTGTTTTCTGTAGTTGTCACTCCCTTTTTCTTTGCATATGATCATTTAAATGTCAACAAAAAGTTTCTAGATGAATTTAAAAACCACTTGATGTACTGTCTCTGCTATTCATGTCACAACACATTACAACCTGACTCTTTCAATATTCAGAAACATGGGAGGCTGGGCGTATGTTGATCTTAGACAACTTAAGAAGGCTTTGATTAAATCTATTTGTGCATTTTGTTCCATTCAGGTCCCAAAAATAATTTCTATTTTTAATTTTTAAATACCTTGTACAAGAATAATCCATTGGCAAAATGTAACTACTTACTCCTCATTATTTGCAGCTTTAATTTACCTTGTAAGTCACTATCAGCTATGTCCTCCATCTATTCTGTATGATGTTATCTTAAAAGCAAAAATAATAGCTAGAACAATCCCCTCTGGTTCCATCTTCTGAAGCCCTTCTCTCTTTTTATTGCTCCCCCTACAAATACGACTTTAAGATAGGCCTGCAAGGTTACTGAGTACACCACAGTACTTACTATCACATTCCTTTGTGTGACAGTGACCATAACATGCCCCATAACTTCAACATGCCTCCAGCAATTCCCTAGCTGAAGAACACGGATAAGGCAGAGATTTGATCTCTTCCTCAGTTTCTGCTCCAATACAGGAGTGAAAACAGATAGGGTGAATCCTGGAGCTTACATTTGTGTAAAATGAGTAACTTCTGTGAGCGCTGGCATGTTATTCCATGTCAGGGAGGCCTGATCAATTTGTCTAGATAAATACAGCAAAAGTGACAGGAGGAGGGTATCATATCCAGAGCAGAATGTCAGTCTAGAAGTCTCTGCCACTTATCAGTGTATTTGGAAATTATAACCTCACACAGGTTTGAAAAAAAATTAAAGCAGTAGGGATCTTTCATTTTCTGGCATGTCTGTGTTGGTCTCCCTTTTCTCACAAATGATCAATTTCATGTATCTGGAGAACATTCCCGAAAAATGCTCAACCTGCAATCCTACCAGCACGTACCACAGACAGCTTAGATGTGTTTTGAGGCATCTGAAATAGCCACTATGTAAACTACGATCATAGAATCACATTGGAAAAGACTAAGCACCATGGATTTTGCTTAGACCATACACCCAGAACCACATTACATTAATTGAAAGGCTGAATTCCTGACTATCAATAGGCAAATGACTAAGGTGACCAACACTAACATTGCTAATACTTCCCACAGTACTTCCCGAGCCATGGTGCAGAAAGGAAATCAAAGATGGTTAGGGCAAGTCTACCTGCAAACTGCTAGTGAGGACAGCACAGCACAGTGTATGCACAACTCTCATGGATAATGGTATAAAAAACGAATACATGAGGTTTGTGTACAGAGATAGCTGGGCTTTATGAATAAACCATTGTAAGAAATTGCAATTTTTCTTGCCAAATCACAATTTACTATTTTACTCCAAACAAGCAATTATTATGAAACCTGTCTTTTCCTTCCAGAACTAGCACTAAACACTCTCACTCTTTAGACAGCAACAGTAATAACAAAAAAAGCTAGTTACAAGAGCCCAGAAATAATCCCAGTCTATACTGAAATGAGTTTAAGTGATACCTAAACTTAGGAACTGAGCTAAGCTGCAGCATTGCCTTAAGAAAGAACATTTAAAGAACTGATAAAAAAACCACTATAGATAATGCCAGTAGAATACATTTTAGGACCTTAGCCTCTGGTTAAACTGCAAGATCATATTATGCAGGCAATGCCATACTATAATTGCTTTACGAAGTTTTATTTTATTTTGGAATTGCCTTTGTGATCAAAGAGCTTAGAGGTAGGTGGGTAGTGCCATCAGGTCAAGCAATGGAAGAATTTCTTTCATTCAAAACATACAAGGTGGATCTAGAAAGATCTAGAAAGCTGGTGGACCAAAGACCATTTACAAACTAAAAGAAAGCTCCAGATTTGTATTTTATAAATATCCCCCCTCCCTTCCCTCCAGCAGAATATCATGGATAGATTTTATTAGGTTATTTTAACATAAAGTATATCATCATCTATATTTTCATCCAAAACATGTCAGGACAAATAGTGACGCTATCCCTCCACAACAGCAGTCAACGCTTTAGCTCCTATTTCCTCCAGCCACATCACCTGACTTTAAATGCTCATTGATGCATAATGTTACCCTAGATAAGTGTCAAGATACATTTCAGAGCTGCAGTGTCTCTATACCTTAAGCTGCTAAGAAAGCATGCTTCTCCAAATTCAGCACTGCTCTTCAAAGCTGAGAAACACGATTACCCAGTGCACATTTAGTTGGCTCCATAAATCAGACAATAATTATAATAAATGGCTTTTTTTTATGAAATAGACTTCTCATGCTCTGAAGCTTAGATTACAGATGTTTTAGCACGAAAAACAGAATATCCTCTTTCATCTTACTTAAGGAAACGTAAATATTCAGTAGAAGCATTCCCTCACTGATTCACCTTTGCAAGTCTTATATAATAATTTGTCCAAAACCCACTTGTACTGAACTCAAAACCATTTGTAATGAATAAATAAAATGTGGGAGAAGCCTTTTACAAATAAAAGAAAGTCAAAGTTGAGTACCTGATACCTAAACATGTTCATTTCAAGGTTATCTTTCTGCCACATCTATTGATCAGCTCGTAGTTCAGCTAATCTTTACACCACAGTGGCCAGATCTTTACAGGGAAGCATAGTGACTCCACTTGGGCCACATATGCCATTAAAATATAAAACTCCACAGGCAGACATTTAAATTTCTCATTGAGTTTACATTGATAAACTCATACAGTATTGTAGCATTATTGGCATTTCTACTCTTGTCCCAGCTCAGTTTCATCCTCAGAACTTCACTGACACATACATGAGCAAAACACAGAACAAAAGTTTTCTAACCATTTCCCTCCCCTCAATCTTTCCCCCTTCTAAAATTAGCTGGGTAAGTAGCTATAATACAGAAATACTTCAGGGAGAGCTTTCATGTTATTGGAGGATTCTCTTTTACAGAGCAATCCAATCCATGACACAGTTTTGCATTAAATTGCATTAAAGAAAGTATAAGGCACTAGAAGTCTTCTGATTTTACAATAAATTAAAATAATAACCCTAACTCTGAACAGTTGTTAGTGACAGATACTTGAATGATGCATCATAATGCAAGCTTGCTATTTGTTTTTTAAAATGTTTACTACCTCTTCTGGCAGAATTCTCAGAGCTTTTATTAACAACTGAACTATTAAACATCAGAGATGAAGGAAGGAAGGAAAAAAAACCAACCAAAACCTTGGGTCTATTTGTTATTTCAGGGAGCTATACCAGCATCCCACATGAGATCACAGCCAGCTCTGTACCACAGTGAGAGTGGAACTGAGCCACAACTAATAAACCATGCTGAGAGGAAAAGCATGTTGGCTGGAACTCAGCACTGTGCTACAGACATCTCTCCTATAACCAGCCAGCTCAGAGTATGGAGTACTTGCTTGTCCTTATTTGTCAAAAGCTATTAACAAGGCAATAGGTGAATGACATTAATTACATAATTTATTTATAAAATCTATAAAATATGTTGCATGTTATAACAGCGTAATTAGAAACAGCGTGTTGTTCCATGAAAACGATGCAAAGGAATAGTTGTTAGTAGCAAATATAACTCATTTATACCAGTTCAAGATCTTTCAAATTAAAATTGGGATAGAACTACTTGACAAATTTTCAGTGACTCTTTTTCACTTAAATATGTAATTCAATTAAAATGAAAATAGTTGTGCATCATAAAATTTTAACAAAGTTCCTCAGTGAAAGGTTTTATAAACACTTCGACCTGAAATCAAATATTCAATTTTTGGTTTGCCAGTTTCATTTCATGTTCAACATTTCACTCATTTTTACTGGCCAAGCACAAAGTATTTATTGCTTAGTTCATCTGCTTTCCTGTTCCACATGGACTTGCTTGTGTTTTCTCAGTGTTTTTAGCTCCACTTGATCACAGTGGCATATTAAATTTAACTTAAGTTATCCATTCAGTATTTCTCCCTTAATCCACACCCACACCCCCAACCCATCCCACTATTAGACTTTTATATTAATAGCAGTTGTAAAACAAACACTTGTCTTATTTCCCGACATAGCTTTCCTTTTACAAATTAATCAACAGTTCCAGTCAGAAAAAGTTTTCTTTTCTACTGCCTGAAAACACGATCTATTGGTGAAAAACAGACTATTTAGAAAGGCTCGTGATTACTAGATTCTGGTGAGAACAACTCATTTTTAGCAATTTTACCAAGACCAGTCTCTTGCCTCTGCTCAGCACAAAACCCTTCAAATCTTAATCTTCCTTTTCTCAAGGCTGAGGAACATATAGTACATCACTTTCCTCCAGTGACTGTGAGGTTTTCCTCCTGTAACTAGCTACTGCAGAAGATGGCTTATTTCATCCTGTAAGATTGTTACAAGAACACCCTCAAAAGAAGGAAAAGAGGCAGATCTGCTGCTGAGCTGAACCCAGGAACAACACGGGCTAATGATCAATAACTTCAGTTAGCATTTTCTTCCATGGGTTTTAAAACGAAGCAGTAACAGAAGCAGATGTAAAATCTGAATAGTACAGATGTATTTGAATGTATTATTTGATCATTCAGTCCTGTTCCAGAATAATAGAATGTCAAAACATTTGCTGATAAAGTCTCTCCTCAAGAGCAGCTTTTGCTGAGATAGAAAGGACATATACCAGCATGGAGTCCAACTTTGTTGAAGGAAGGGACATCACTTCTGGAAGTAGTCAAATGTGTACAAACCTCCTTGTCATAAAACTGTCAGTGGTCTGATCCTTTGCATTACTCAGTATTCCTGTGTCTTAAGAAATAAACATTGATTTGTGACACTCTAACTGTAGAAAGTACAGATACCTTTGTGGATATACTTACAGTCACAGTTCTTGTCCAAACACATTAAGTTTCAAAACTTGCCGTTAATGAGCCTGAATAATTTCTCATTAATGATTACTGATGTTTCATTTATCTCTTCTTTTTTCTCCAATGATGGTTCCAACATAATCCTTCTGTAAACTGTCTGAATAGAACTACAGAGGACAGGGCAACACAAAAGCTTGTTATTAGGGTAGCTAATAATCTGGGAATCTAATTTCTGTTAAAAATATTCAGCTAGTGTCCTGCCCTGTGCAAAAGAACAGAAATAGTACGAAGAAACCATCCATTTCATATGCCAAAGTAGCACCAAAAGTTCACGGTATTGAGAAGGCTCTGTACATTCAGACCACTGCCTCAAATGAAGAGGAACATTTTGGGAGAAACTGACAGAAAGAAAAGATGTGAAGAATGAAGATCCCTCTGATAAATAAAGGAACTCTCTATTAATAAGCTCTCATTTGAGACCTGTTTTTCCACATAACATAAGGTTTTGGACAGGAGCAGTTCTAATTAATCTGAAGTTACAGGGTATTAAGACCTTGTTAAAAATGGAAGGTTAAATCAGTTCTTTGTTGGGGAATGAAAGTGATTGCAATCTTCAGCTAAGATGACACTGAAACAAATTTTAAGAGAAGTCATTGCTGCATTAGAGAAATAACAAGAAGAAAGCATTTCTAAGTGCTGCTAACTTTGTGCAGATTCCTGCTATCCCTTCACAGTAAGTCCGTGTACTAAGCTATGCAGAAATACCCAAGCTGGCGAGCTAATGAAAAGCTTGGATACTGGTAACAGTGGTGTGACTGAACCCAAAAGTTATGACAAAACCTCCCTGGAAAGGTTATTATTAGTAATATAAGAATACTATCTGACTTTTAAAAATAGCTTGTGTATATACATGCTGCAGTCATTGCACTGCTCAGATAATGTTTACTTCCTCAAGTACACAATGAAAATAATGGTACCACATCAAAGATGATAAAACCCGTGACTGAGGAGAAAAGGGTTTCAATCCAAGGAAATTTTTATCTTATATTAGAGGTCTTGAGCATCATAAACATTCANAAAAAAAAGCAGACCCTTTTGTTTAGCATATACAATAAATTGGCTAAAGAGATTAAAAGGCTTAAGAGTACAGAAGCTAGGACAAGAGGAACTCCTGAAGGAACACAAAGAAAAAAACACCTTCCTAAATGTAGAACTCACTGCTATCACTTGGATTTCTGAACAAAACCTTGAATTGATAATCTCTTTTTCTACTAGATCTAGAAAACTTGGGGACATTTTTGTTTCACATATATATACTTCAAAATGTTCTGCTCAACCATTCAGGCTGAAGCAGACACACTTCTCAAAGGTGTTTGAGACACTAGCAAAAAGGGAAGAAGTTTTCTCAGTTTTGATTTCCTTAAAACATGCTTCCCAAAATTCTTTCACAATATAAAACTGAATTATTTGCATAAATGCAAAATATGAGAATTAAAAATATAAAATTTTTCTGAAATCCCCAAATTTTTACTAGCTCATCTACTACTAATACCTGTATAAGCATTAGCAAACAATGAAGTACACACAGATACTCCATCTATTTGAATATAAACATTATCTTTAAATATTACTCAGCTTTTGGTCACAAATTCATTCCTTGAGGATGTATTTTTAAGGTTGTTAGCTTTTAAAAAACAATACAGAGCATACTGTTAAAAATATGAATCAGTCTGTGAAGTGTGTTGCTTCATCCCCTCATACACACAATTGTCCTTGAAAAGCTATTTGCCTAAGGCTCATGGCAGGCAACATTCCTTCTTAAGCCAGGGAGAAGTAGGAAAAAACCTAAAATAACTGTATTTCTTTGCATTTTTCTGGCAAATTCCTGTTTTCAGAAGGGATTCAATGCTGAAAGATTCTGAAAAAAAATGCATTTTAAAGTAAACTGTACTCAAAGAATACTGTCTGAATACAGTAACTTTCTTATAAACTTAAAATACTTTCTTGTAACTATACTTATGCCAGTTTTGAAAATAAAGATTCTGAGAGCCATTTTAGATGGATTTTGGGTAAGAGTGTTTATTGTAGGTTGGTGGAAAGCAAATTTTGCACTTACTTATACACACAAAACCAAGATGATCCACCATGAATGGGGAAGACTGGATAAGCATCACCCCACTTGGGATGAGCATTTTTGGGGTTTTGTTTCTTATTCTATGAAAAGTGATCTTAAGAGTTTTAATGTTTCAAGATTATTCAAAACTCAAACACCATCTTGAATTTTTCTTCATAGTTTGGAGTCTGCAACAGAAACCTGAAATACGGCAGGATAATACTCCCGAAGCCTCTGATCCTCCCCTGAAATTCATGCATGCTTAGATGAAAATGAGATTCTAAACTGTATGAAACTGTTACGATAGGTTGAATTAAAACTTTTTCAAATCTTGTTCCCTAATTTTCACAGCATTGCAAATGCAGTAGAATAGGCATAATACAGAGTTTCCCGAATAAAATGCCAACCATGCGGGTACAACTAGAGCTTCAGGCACAAAACGGACACAACAGCTGTTCATGGTACCACACACTGCTCCTCAGTCCTGAATCCTGCAGCCATCCCAGAACTACAGTGGTAAAAATCTCTCAGTCACATTGCCCTCTATTCTCTTTTTCTCGATATGAAAACCAAAACAAAATTGCATATTAATATATTTCCTGGGTTATTCGCAATCTGTACAGTGAATGGCTTTCCTGCCTCTGCTAGAACCATGTTTTTTTAAGCTAGCAAAAAAAAAAAAAAAAGGGGGGAAGAGACATTAAAAGTATCTTTACTTTAGTGCACATTTGTATCTTTTAGTGCACCTTTTGGAAAAATGGAACACTGTAGACTAAAAATCACCACGTCATAAGTAATAATTACATGCCTTGTTAAAATGGAGAAGACGCTCCAGTTATGCATTCCCACATTGAATAGTCCCTTCATAACCTACTCTGTTTCTGAATATTTGCCACTGAACATTTCCACATACTATACTAACCTATAGAGCACATCAACTGTGTAGAACGCTTGTGACAATCAGAAAAATACTGAATGAAGAGGGGTTGAGGAAAAAAAAGAACCTGAATGTGCATTTTGTAATAAGTGTTACAATCATGTCAGTCAAATGACACTCACTCCAGAGCAACCGGTATTTTCTAAGTCAATCACCTATCTGAAAATGACACCAGCAACAAATTTCAAAAGGATGCACTGTATTTCCAACCCCAAATCTAGACAAGATACGTTCTTGTATCTGAAGCCAAATAACCAATAAAAAATAGAATTTTAATAGAGTAAAAATTTCTATTAGCATACAAGGAAGGGGATGAATCTGGAGGTAAGAAGGGAGATGCTGTAGTTTAAAAAAGAGCAAAAAGCTTAAAACAGAATTAGTAAGGGTACAAAGGGAAGCATTTACTGCTGTAGTGTAATTGTGTTTCTTTGACATAACAGTCTGTGGAAAACCACTTGAGGTAATTTTTGACCCCTTAATATGTCTGTTTTGAGCTTCAATGCAGTCTTCATCCATAAAAAAATACTTAACTCCTGTTTATACTCTTGTGATGTTTACATAGTAGCATGGATAAAGGGAAAAAGTGTAAGTGAAGATCCATGGTAAAATTCAAGCTGTAGTGAAAGAAGGTGAGAAAAGAGTACATGAAAAAAACACAAGATTTACTGTGGGGTAACTATACTTTTCTTTCTTAAGGCACCATCTGTATCGATTTCTGCTGTACAGTGTTAAAAAATGATTGTAAGAGTTCCCCAGAAAAGTTATGGCAGGACAGTTCTAACTAAGAAAGCAATGTAGAATTTAAATGCAGTGACTAATATTGTATAAAAGCATGAACAACATATCTGTGCATAGCAATTTTCTGTATCTCAATATCAGAATCATTCTAAGATGTGCAGCAATGGCTTCCTCTATAATATTTCAGCAGCAGATTATGCAATCCCCCTGCTAAGATAATCTATACTGCAAATAAACACACAAATTTCAGAGAGGCCTTCTCTAAATAAGGCATTCCTTCAAGTATTTATAGCTTACACACAAAAAGTAGCTTCTTGTACAAAGAGAATCATGTCCAGGGGTCAGCTCACAATTGCTTTTCAGAGCAGTTCAGAAGATCATTTAGTAATTTTTAATAGTGAGATTAGAGGAGAGAGATCTTCTATCGTGTAGTAAATTACCAAAAGCCATTTGTTGAGAGGCTTTTGTTCCTCCATTACTGGGAGTTCCAAATTTAAGTTCAGCCATGTCAGGGAAGCCCGCTCTACTTCGAAGAACAAATGTTTGCTCGCGCAATGGAAAAATTTTTCAAGTTTGTGGGTGCGCCACTATTTATGAAAGTACTACTCCTGAAAGAAGTATAAAAAAATTGCCATAACAGCTCAGTCTAAATGTGCACACAACTCAGTATGATGTTGCTGGTGCTAAGAAACAAATGCTTAGGGAATAAACGTATGACACACAACGTGATTTGTTTCCTGGTACACCCTTACTACCTCGTGCTGTCTTCGGTTCAGGAGCATTCCTGACCTAGATGCTGCATGCAATTCATCAACTTTAACAGCCATAGTAGGTCTATCAGCTTAATTCCTTTATTTGTATCTATCATTTATATTCCAGGCTTCCATATTATGTTACATCAATTATGAAACATCCAGTTCTGCTACACTTGAACAAGTATGTACTTTTATTAATTTTAAACCTGCTGCTCAATTTTTTCCTGTCACAATTTCTGATCTGTGAAAAACAGTGAATAATTGCCTCTGACTTTTTAAAAAATGCTATTCACTCTGTATACCTCCACCATATGCTGTTTCTTGGTTAAAGTGAAAATTTCTAGTCTATTTAATTTCTTTGTGTGGAAACTGTTCCAAAACTCTGCCTAATCTTATCATCCATACCATACCCCTACTAGAAGTTAATAAAGTAGTGAGGATTTAAGTGCATCTGAGGTTTATAGTCATATGAATAGGTCTTCTGTTTCGTTCTTGATTTTTTTATTAAGTCCTTATTTCTTATTTTCTTTTCTGAGTATACAGAAACACACTCAATACATTATTGAATATTAAGAGAATCTTTTCAGTGCATTATCTTAACAAATGCAGTTTAAGCTAAGATCAGCACTGGACCATTTCTTACCTGTAAATACACACAAAAAAAGTATTTTTCATAGTGTAGACACTATGAGAAGACAACTGCCTTTAAATACCCAGAAAAGATTAGAATATAAAGACAAACAAAGGCTAAAGTTCAAAAGAATGAAGTCAGGTGAAGAGAGTCAGGTTAGCTGAGATTTAAATGAAGCCCGGAGCAGGCAAAATAGGTTAGAAGAAGCTGTTTGAGTTTTGAGAGTCATAGATCCTCAGGGAGGGGAAAGCTAACGAAAATAGAAAATGCCATAAAAAGAGCCCTCCGAAAGAAGCCTGAGGTTAGAACATCAAGTAAGGCAAGATTAGGTCATCAAGATAAGACTAGAGAATGTAACTAGAAGTTGTGGTAGATTTGGGCTGGATGAGAAGACAAAATGCAAAGCCAGAGAGGTGTACAGCATAAACCCTCAAGGAAATCCCTATCATTATACATTAAGATTTTTAAAATAATTTGGACTGTGATTTTAAAAAATAGAATATTGACCAGAAAGCTGGGCTGCTATGCCATTAAATTCCAAAGTAAATGATGGGCTGTAAAATATATTCAATCAAATGAACATTTTACTCCAATCTATTCTTATTAATTATTAGTCCAAATGCTTACAGAAAGGAGTCTTCTGGTACTTAATTCTGAGACTGTGACAGTACTTGGTAAATACTCAGTTTTCCTACTTCTTCTGTAAAAGTCATTCTGGTCTGGTCCTGAATATACCCAGACACACAGGGAGCTTGTCTATATTCCTTCCAAATGCAAAAGGAAAAAAGCTACAATTGTAATATTACTCATATGTGAACTAAATCTGATTGGGATGGAGTTGACTTTCTACACAGCAGCTGGCTGCAACACAATTGCTGTGTTTTGGATTTGAGAATGAACAGTGTTGATAACACAGCAATGTTTTCACTATGGCTTGTACAACACCAAGGCCTTTTCTTTCCCTGCTCTGCCACCCCAGCAAGGAAGGCTGGGGATAGGAAAGAGCTGGGAGGGAGCACAGCCAGCACAGCTGACCAAAGGGATATTCCATACCATAACACTATGCTCAGCAATAAATGCTCAGGGAAAGGAGGCGGAAGAAGGGTAACATTAGGCATTGCAGTATTTGTCTTCCCAGGCAATTCTTCTGCATGCTGAGGCCTGGCTTCCCAGAAACTGGCAAAGCATCTGCCTGCTTATGGCCAGTATTAAGGCTCTTTCTTGTACTATTGGTGAATAGAAGTTATTAAGACGATGGGATTTAAAAATTGCAATTGGAAAAATAAAAAACTGGCACGAATTTGAAGTCAGAAGCAGAGTGGTCACTTTTAAAATGAAGGTTTAAAACAAACAGGAACAACTTTTAATCAGTTGTGATACTGTCTAGATTGAAACTTGATCAAGATTTCTGAACCTGTGTCCTATGTATTTCTTTTCAGACATCAGAGAGCAAATATAATGAAACAGAGCACAAAGGGCATAGCTTTTCTTTTGAACCTTTAAAAAATATTTTCTAACATTTTTGTTTATTTTCCTAAATGGAAGTTTAAGCGCATTTAATAATAACAACAACAAACTTTAACTCTGAAATTGAAGGATCTAGAAAAAATATCCATAACCAATGATGAAGTTTCTTATTTCAACAAACATCATATATCCATGTTACAGATCCTGTAAGTAGAGAAAATTCCTAAACTTGTTTAGATAGAGATTCCTGGCTAACAAGCTTCAAGTAGTGCACCCCTGCACCACAGAGAAGTACAAGAATAAATTCTGAAACTAGAACTGAGAAGAGAGATGGAACACCCAAGCTGCAGCTGCCATGCAAACAAACAACCCTTTCCCCTCAACAATACTTATCAGCCCAGACACAGCACTGGGGCAGCACAGCCTCTAGTTCTAGAACAACTTTTGCAGTTACTTGATTAGCTCATAAAGTCTTAATTGCAGGCTACCACATGGCATTGAAAGAGCAAAAAGAAGAAATTTTCTTCTAAGAATTTGGTAACTGTGTGATAAGAGAGACACGTTTGTTCTGAATGTAACTACTAGTGGTAGATAAAGCTGACATGGAGCTTTAAAGAGGTTACAGGAGACTGCTTTGGGCCAAGATGTAAAAATTATCAGAGTTGAAAGTTACTAAGTGCTTAAAAAAGACATTTTCTTAGGTTCTGCTTTGCAGTCTGCTGCTATGGGTTTGTTTCAGACAGACAAAGTTGTTCCTATAGGTTTATGAGTCATTAAGCTTAAACAGCCAAAGGACACATGCAATATTAGCCATTTTTGCTAGAAACTGCCAAGGAATCTCGTAGGTTGAGAAAATTTTTTTCTTGAAGTGTAAGTAACAGAGAAAACATTTAGGGACTTGTTCATATGGCTGGAGGTAAAAATGATTTGGCAAATGAACTACAGAACATCCTCTGTGATACCTTTGATGGAGGCTGTTCGGACTACAGAGAAGCCAAGTGGGGAAACTGGCTGGAGAAGAAATCCTGGCCCCTTAAGGTCTTAAGCATGTTTCAATTATCTTGAAGGAAGGGCAAATACAATTTTTTAAGGCACCTGAAAACTCTGTTTGCAGTTGAAGCAGATAAAGGTTTGTCTCAATCTCCCAGATCAATAAGAAACCATAAGGATAGCATGAAGCCAATTCTATGTATAACAACTTTAAGAGGTGCTTATTAGATTAGACTCATCCTCAGAATCCCTTTAGGCAGGTCTCAGATCTTTGTAAGTTTGTCAAGTAGAACTTTTTCATTAGATTCAATACTTAAAATAGGCAGCACTTCTGTAATGCTCAGCATTGCTTCTCTGCATAATAGAGTAGTCTGGGCTACCACACACAGCTCTCCAGTCGTCCTAATAAAGATCACCTGATAAAATCACTTGATGCTTATAGATGAGCTCAGGAGTTGAGAAAAGCAGAGAAGTATTTTTGTAAGCCTATTAGGGAAAACATGCTAATACAGTCAAGTAATGGACAAACAACTGAGCATGAACTCCCACCAGAAGATTGCTGCACAACAAGATAACTGTGGTAGAATTACCAAAGAAATGTTTCCTCTCTATACAGCATTACTGAGACCAGCAGTTAAATAAAAGAAACAGGCATGACATTCATATATTGTAACAGGCATTGAAAAACTAGAAAGTCTGCACAAAGGGGAGAGGGTGAGAACTGGTATCCTCACAACCCTGAATTTGTAACCTTCAGCAAGACAGAATATGCCATTGGTTTTCAAATGATGAGCAAAACCCAGAAAGTATAAACTACAATATTTCCAGTTTTCTTCAAAAACTACTAGACAAGTTCCTCCATGTGAAGATGGAAACAGAAGTTTTACATCCACAGACTTAATAGTGCATTTATCAAGTCTTCAATCAAGCATGGGTAAGGCTGGAAGGGACCACAGTGGGTCATCTTAAGAGCACATTGCATAGGATTGCATCCAGAACTGGACACAGCACTCCAGGTCAGGCCTCACCAGGGCTGAGTAGAGGGGCAGGATCCCCTCCCTTGACCTGCTGGCC
>VWZT01012893.1:538174-628324 GCA_013397055.1 Pachycephala philippinensis | reverse complement strand
TTCTCTGCCCATCTCTCCAGCCTGTCGAGGCCCTTCATGAAGGGCTGCACAGCTCTAGGGGATATCAGCCACTCCTCCCAGCTTTGTGTCCTCAGTGAACTTGCTGAGGAGGCATCTCCCCTTCATCCAAGAAATCAATGAATAAAGGTAAGACTTCTGGGCCCAGCATCGAACCTTAGAAGACACTACCAGTGATGGCGTTCAACCAGGCCCTGTGCCACTGCTTATAACCCTCTGGGATCTGCCATTCAGCCAGTTCTCACAACACCTCACTGTCCACTCACCCCGCTCACATTTCCTGACTTTGCCTATGAGGATGCTGTGAGACACAGTGTCAAAAGCCTTGCTGAAGTCAAGGCAAACAATACCCACTGCTGTTCTCTCATCCATCCAGGTATTTGTTTCACCCTACAGTATATCTTATGTACTCAGTAAGATAAAAAAATTAAAGCTCCTCAAGAATTCCTTTATCATCTTCAGTCCTTAAGTGACAAATTCTAAGGATCTCACAAGTGCTTCCCAGAAGAATTACCTAGCTCCTCATTCTAAGACTGTAAAATACAGTAAGTGATAAAGAGGACTTCTGCCAGATTTCTATCTCCTGTCATGGACAAATGGAACTCAGACTTAATCAACAAGTTTCTAACATAGCCCTATTACCATTTTGGTTGTGTTTCTAATGCAATTACATGGAGGGTAAATACCATTTTCTTCTTACAATGTTTTCTTCTCTGTAGTGCATACTTATTAAACAAGTTCTAATTTCCTGTCAAAAGTTACCTGTTCTTACATTTTGGATTTATCTACTCTCATAATCAGTCTGAAGGAGACGTGAAATACAGTTTAGATGTGATGTGATTTTGCCTCAAAAGAAGTTATTCAGAATCTCTTGGATAGTATTCATCTCAAAGAAGCTCTGAAGATGTTTCCAAAACAAATGCATCAGTGACTATCTGCAGCTGCAGCTACTGAATTGCACAGAAAGATTAAAAGCATCCTTCTTTCTGTTTAGACATGTATTTTATGAACTTTATGTCTATATACAGGCTAGAGCTGAAAGGATCATCTTATAAAGTGATGCCAGGAACAAGAACTTGGGAATGTCTACACATAGAACTTTTGTTTGAAGTAGGTGGACGTATACCTAACATTCGAATGATCTGATGGTTCACTCTTCAGGCGTATTTAAGTAACTTCCAGTGAGAAAAGAAAAGCAGTAGTAAAAATCCTAGGAGAAGTTTCAAGTGACAGACATATTGAATGGTACCTAACCCATATCTCTCCTGAGCACAGATTGGCTATTGAGGGTGGAAAAGGAGAGGAAGACAGAGGAGAGCAGACCATACAGTCTGCTCATGAGCAAAAGGTCAAATGAACTGATCAATATATTTAACCTTCCTTGAGCACCAGCCTTTTGCCTTGCTAGAGAGCCTCAAAGATCTCCCCACAAAAGCAGGACTTTGCTAGCATCTTAAGCTGTTCCACTGCATTTTACTTTACCTGAATAAAGTCTGAACCATTGTCTAAGAACCACCAGCCTAGCTCCTCCAATTGCACCTGCTCTCTGCAGCTCTGCTGTTTAGGACAATTAATGGAAAAATATCTAGTCTTCTCATGGAGAATAATCTCCTCTGTAGAATGCAACATTTTAAATATCTTTTATGAGTTACTGGAATGGCAGCCACGGCATCATCTAAACTAAATCGTGGGATTTGAATATTCATAGCCACATTAAGTTACCTTTATAGGAATCAAAGTAAGTTCCATCTGGTTTTCCATCATATTAATTACACAGAAGACAAACCAGAACGCATACATTTTCATAGAAGAAAAGGAAAAAGAAAAAAGGGAGGAAATTTAAAAAAAAAAGTTTGCCCTTCCAGCTCTCTACACTTATACAGGATCAAATATGTAGACTGTAATCTGCAGAACTCTCCCTGACATTCTTACACATATATTCCAGTTTCTTCACCATGCTAACATTTAGAATTCTTTCAAACTATCCAATCAATCTTGTCTGCTATAAATTGAACTAATTCTTTCTCACCAGCTAAACAGAACAAACCCTTTAATAATCTTTTATATACTGTAGACAACTCATATTTTCTCTCTTCTGACACCATTTTCTCAATTAATTAACCTGCCACACATCACATTTTCTAACTGCCTTCTCCTCTTTCTGCTCTTCTACGCACCTCTGGATCTCTGAGTTTTGTGTCCAAAACTGGACACTGTATATAGCATACACATCCTTGAGCTCCAGGGAACTCAATCTAGTTGAAGACATCCCTGCTCACTGCAGGAGGGTTGGACTAGGTGACCTTTAAAGGACCTTTCCAACCCAAACTATTCTGTTATTATCTGCAGTGAATAAAAACCTGCACTTCACTGTCAAACCACCTTTACAGCTGAACTATGATCAACTTTTTGCAGAAATTAAATTTTTCTGTAATTAACCACAAAATGAAATTTAATTTTAAAGTTGTTACACGCTTCCTTCTCCCACAATCTGTAACTCCTCGCTTCAGGTTTATTTGATATACTTGGTGATATGGGGTTTTTCCTTTAGCAGAATTTTCATTTTTATTGACACATAGCAAATTGTGAGTAAATCACATACAAGTATAGGTGATCAAACTACAGATTTGAGCAGCAGAGGTTTTATTAGCATTGCTGAGAGAATTGAAAGCAGATTAAGTTTACAGTCCTGCTCCAGCTGGGAAATCAACTGGGAAAAAAGACTACTCTGACAATTAGGCATACTTGATATAAATCAAACATTAATGAAAAAACCCTACAATGCTATCTGTTTTATACAGTTTCATTTCAGCTAGTTGTCCAAAAAAAAAAAGCCTTCTGCAATAACAAAGAGAAGTTGTCTGTTACAGAGCCAAGAGTGGCAAACAAAGAGGGACAGAGGCATTTGCAGAGAAAGCATGAGAATTTTTTATGTAAATCTAATGTTTGTATCTGAGATTACAAAGAAAAGAAGCAGTTCATCTACAGTCAGCACAAATGAGCACCGAAGAAATCCTAAAATGTAAATATTAAACTGGTAAGAGGATTAATCAAATGCTTTCCAGGTATTATTACAGGCGTCAATCATAGCCAAATAGGCGTAAGATTTTAATTAAACTTTATTCTTTATTTCAAAAAAAGCTTAAAACATCTCTTTGTCTGGCACTCTCATGTTTCATCCTCAGGCTGTCCTTTGCATAACAAAGAATTCAGATCCCATGGGACCTTAAGAGTCACCTGCAAAAGGTTGGGTTGAACAATATTGCTTTAGGTGGTTTCTTCATTTTGGAGATTCACTCAATGTGTACTATTACACATTTTGCAAGAACTCTTAATAGGTGCTCAGTCATAAAACAGCAAGACTATCAATTTGGAAAGACAAACCCAAGTCTATACATTCCTATCATTTGGCAGGAAGAAGGAGACTTTTCTTGCATTATAATCTGTCATATAACAAAGTATCATAAGCAATCCTTGAAACCTGACATGTATTGAGACTTTATTCAGTCTTTCAAAGTGACAAAAACTGCTACATTGCAGTCACTTATCCTTCTTATGCTATGAGAAACAGAAATCCATTTAATTTCTTTTGAACATTACAATAATTTATAACAACATTCTTCATGTGAGTTACAGTCGAGAAAGAAAATTAAAAGATTCCATCACTTCTGGTAAAAAATACAGCTACAACAAAGGCAATTTAACCTTCTGAAAGTAACCTATAAAGGTGCAAGCCCAAAATTTCGTGTAGCATGTAAGCATACCTGCAGCTCCAAAACCCACATACCATTGTAAAGCAAACAAACAAATAAACAAAAAGAATCAACAAAAGCAACCAACCAATCAAAAATACTCAAAAAATTACCACTCAACAGACAAATTTTGGTTGAAAATTAAGACCTTTAAAATAGCCTTGACTTCAACATTTAAATAGTAATTATTAAAAATTTACCTATTGCATTCCCCTGTGCATCTCAAGCAACAAATATACTTGCCCCCTGCACCTCTATCATTTCAGATGTATAAATCATCAATTTACACCTGTCAAAATTGCCCAAGCATGCATGTGTATGTGCATATATGCCGTTTACCTGTAGCAACATGACAAAATAAATTACGCATCTGCTTAATTACTGTAAATTCCTGTAACTGAAATAAGATGTCAAATACACCTTATTTTTCACTATTTCTCAATCAATACTGAAAAATCTGCTCTTTCAGTATCAAGGACCATCACGTTAGAACCCATTGTGGAATGCACTGTCATTCATGTTAAAAAGATATGAATTTTTTTCTTTTTCCCTTCCCTCATAACAAGTGGTACACTCACACACTAGCAAGAACATTTTCAGCCAGTACTAGAGTTAACACAAGAGAAAAAAACCCCACAAACAAAAAAAACACAAACAAAAAACTGAGCCACAAAGAAGGTCTGACAGAATTTCAAGTCTGGCTCAGAGCTCATGAGATTGAATTTTATTTCAGAGCAAGATACAATACTGAGATAAAGACCAGTAGTCTTGCGATGAAGCAAAATGAGGTCACGTGCTCATATACTTAAACTGAAACAGGTAGTAAAGGAAGAAACAAATATCAGCTGTATAAAATCAGATACAAAGAAAACAAATTCTAGATGTTAAGATAACTGACAATAACGTAATTATATTATCCAGTAATATTCTAATATCCAGTAATATTCTCATTTATATGCAGCTCCTCCTTAAAAAAAGAGGGGCAACAATGTGCATACAAATCCTCCATAGAAATACGAGCATGCACAATCTGTTACCTCTGATGACTCTTGCACCCTTTACTGTATGTGCTCTCTGAATGTTACTTCCTGAACAGAATTACATTAAAAGCAAGGTGGTTTTAATAATACCCGCCTGTATTAAAGACTAACAACTTGGCAAGCATATACCACTAAAGCATTATGTGTACTTCATCATACTACTTCTTTATATAATTACAAAACTACTCACAAGGATATCAGGAAGAAGCTTTTCTTTGCTTAGCAATAAGAGCCAGATACTCACAAAGAAGGGTCTTGGACCAGATCTTTAAGGTTTATCCCACTACGATCCTCGGCAAGGTTCCTGAAGCAACTGTCACTCACTAAAAAAAATAGAAATAAAATTAAAACAAAACAAAATAAAACAAACAAAATAAAATAGGAAAAAAAGAGGTGGAAATTTAAGAACAGAACACAGTTCTTTTGATTAACTAAAAATGGTTTTTGGCATTGGGTGGAATTTGAACATTCATATATAAAGCCTGATTTTCATTGAGGTTCCACCTAATTCAAAGATAAGTCAACTCAATGGAAAGTGATAAACACTGTATCACAGCTTATGCAGAAATAAACTGCATAAATTTCAGGTGGTGTCCTCACTACTTGTCCACCTGGGGGCACAGGAAGTCTCAAACACGAACAGTGGATGCGCAGATATACACTTATCCATACACTTAACAGGAGAGTCTTTAATCATGCACTGATCAATACACTTTACTTAATGAGAAACAGTGAGAGCTGCTATGTATTTAAGTTCATAGTTATTCATGGGTTAGCAAAAATGTTTAATATGAGCAATAACCAAAACAAGTAATTAAGAGCAAAAATTTATTCAAGCAACTTATAAATAACTTATAAAGTGCATGTAAAGCAGCTAGTTACTTTAACAACTGAAATTACAGTAAATGTCACAGAAGTTTAAAAGAATATTAGTGTGCTTTCATTTTCTTCACTACTTAAAATAAAAAAAAAAAAGAGAAGAGACCTAAACCTCAAACTCTAAATTTGTTCTCTTGGTTAAGTCTCTCAGCACATGTACCCCAATCCTATAAGCCATCTCATTTCTCTTAAACAACGCCACAGTCACTTTGAGAGGCGGAAAAAAAGCAGTGGCACAAATACTTTTAGAACAACACAGTATCAGTTTAAAGGAGCCAGTTATTTCAGACTACAGCAAACTTTCTGAAGGACACAAGGGTTGTGATATGGAAAAATCAGTGTAAGGATCAATTTGCCTTAACGGGCAAGGTAATCTGTGAGACAGAAAGTTTATGAAGAAATGCATTATTGCTCATCTTTCAACACAGAATACAGCCTCACATTTGGTGAAAGGGGACGTGTTTAAAATCATCTGCAAAAGCAAGTGTTCCTACTTCTTTCTCTCTAAATGCAAAATACTCTCTTCAATTTACATCTCTAAGTATTCATGTGCATCACCAGCATCGAGAAAATGCAAATCATTCCCAAAATATATTGTTTTCACAGATTACAACACATACAGTGACAGACCTACCTAACATACTACAAAACTGCAAAATGCTTCTACTAGTACCTCTCATTGCCAATGCATCTCACAAGCGTGAAACCTGTTAAGTCTGCTGGGAAGGACAAGTATTGGAAGAAAGCATCCCAGAAGAAGAGGCTGGCGTAGCTGATGGAACAGGTACTGGCTCTGGCCCTCAGACAAAGCCTGACAGTTTATGACTGTAAGAGAGGTATTTGTCAAGTGTTGAAAATACTCACCTCAACACTGAAATAACCAATTGATATCCTAAGCTTCTCTCACCCACTGTCTCTGAAAAAAGCACATTCCAATTGCTCGCCGCACACAAACCCTGAAAGCCATCAGTCTTTCACACGGGATCTCTTGCTTTGAGTTACTTGTCTCAGATCTTCAGTTTAAACAACAACCGCTTGTGCTAAGTAAGCCCAGACTCTCAGCTTGTTCCTCCCATGACAGCTTAATAATTGTCTCTATAACAAAGTGGAAGTTACCTGTACCGAGTTCACAAGCACTGCCCCCATTGCCAGGGAAGCTCTCACTGAGCAGCTTGAGCCTTCGGGAACTTTTCATTTCCATCCCCATCTATTACACTGAACCCAAGACCCTTGAGTGGATGTCTTAACTATTGAGTTAAAGGAGTAATTCCAAGATCAGCAGACTCAGAAACAATCTACACACTAAACTTTATGGGAGAAAAAATTCCCACCTACATTGATATTTGATAGTTTATATTTGCTTCTCATCAAGTTTGGCAAGAACAGCAAACAGAACATTGTACCTACAGTCTTGTCATAAATCCTACATTACCAATGTATCAACATATCTCCTATGCTAACACAATGCATCACGAATAAAAATTATGCTCGACTTTTTTCACTACTAATAAATCAAACACTTTTAAAGCATTAAATATTTAATCTAAACTTGCTGCATTTCTTCTAGTGTCTCCTCCAATCTCCTCATGGAAAGCAATCACAGTGATAATCAAGGAAACTAGTGTCATTATCTCAAAACTTTTTTAAAGGGGAAATGAAAAATGACAACATAAAATTATCTTATCAGTAAAACTGGCCATTATTTATCTGTAACTCATGACCTTTAAAACACAAAATGTTTCAAATAAATGTTTAAAATGAATGCCTAGATTTGCCAGAGACAGCCTTTGTTTTACTTGTCTCAACAAAAATCCAATATTATAATACTCTTTTTATGAATGAATTTTAAAACTGCAAACCTTCCCTCTACTTGGCAGACCTCGGCAATAAAAGTATTTGCTAAAAAGACTAACTCAACATCAAATATCTACAAACTTTGAAAAATGTATCAACCTCAGCTCCCTGGTTTTCTTTTTTGATTGTAGGAGAGGTAGAACAATCTAAAGCTGCAAACTGGTAAGCAAGTCTCTTCTTAGGGTACTAGACACATTTAAAAAACACAGATGCTTCAGATAAATGTAAAAAATTCCAAACCTGGTTTTAACAGTCAAGAATTCCAATAGTTTAGTTAATACTAACATTTGACTATAACTGTCAATAAAATGACTAGCATGCATAGCAACAGGAGAATTTCCAGTGAGAGGAAATGATTCAGTGGAATAGGCTGGGATAAACGCTTGGTCTGCATACAAGCACAGTCATGCCCCTTCACATCCTTGCAACCTCTCACCATAAATAAATAAAACAAATGTTCAGCGATAAATGCAAGGTGGAAGCAATCAAGCAGAGCAGGTACTCTATTTCTCACAGCTTAGAAAACTCTAAATCAACACTGCACATATTTAAAAAAAACCCATACACCCTAATCGAAATGCAAGCTATTTATTTTAAACAGGAGAGTGAAACTGTGATGGTATGACAGAAATATCAGGGTGATCAATGGTGCTTTAAGGTTTGAGGAAAGAAAACGTAGAAGAAAACTTTGCATCCCAGTCACGAATTGTACTACAGACACAGTTAGGCCATGCCTAACTTTTGAAGCACAACCTAGGGATTCTTTTGCATAGAACATCTATATGAACACAGTCCCCATACAGGATTTTATTGTCTTGCTTAAAAATTAGTTTGCTTTTTTTTAACCCTCCAAAACTTTCTAAAAGCTAGTATTTTAAGCATTGTTGAGTAGATGGTTTCTGGAGAGATACAGAACTGTTAGCTGCTCCTCTCTACATACGTCAAGTGGCTGAGCCTCTGATCTGCATTACACCCCCCACAGGTACTTCCTTAGAGACATGGCAAATGACAACAAAAATAGCTCCCTAAAGTACATTGGGTCCAGGGAGTACTGCACATACAATGACAATCTGTAAGGTGCCAGAAATGTTCTCAATACATCAAATATTGGCACAAATATCACAGGCATCAACTGAACAAAACACATAGTCTGAAAAACATCACAGTGAGGCAAAATCCCTAAACATGCATTGAACAGTTTGACTTCCAAGTGAGCTGTTACATGTATGAAAGCAAACAGGATTTAGCAATAGCTCCAATTTTCCCAACATTCATCCTACTTCCAGCTCCTGGTTTCTATTACTGATGTTCTGTTTCTGACCCCTGTCTAGTCTTGTGCCTAGGAAGTAACAGAGGTGGGAAGCTAATAAGGGAATATAGTTCTCACCTGTCAATTACACAGCATACAAAATTGCTGATGGAAAGGTTAAAATCAGCATTCACACTCTACTGTGCAAACATCCAATTTACAACAGTTGTGAAGTCTTCCCACTTGGCATTTATGAACTTCTAAATTTGTCCATGTCATTTTTTTCCTTTGCTTTCTTTAGCAGACTTTTAAATGAGACCATACTGAAGAGAAACAGATTATTAGCCTGTTGATCTCCAAAATGAGAAGTTCTTTAACTACAAAGACAAACTAATATTTTCTGTAAGTAGAGGCAGATCATAATCCGTTGTGAAATGTATCCTTTTTTAAATTTTATTTTTTAAATGTCCTACAATTTGAAAACCATGTAGCTCTTTAAAAATGTCACTTAATCTCTTACCCCACACAGAGAGTACTCCCAGTAAAGAAGAGCCCTCTTTAGATCAAATCACTTCCAAATCTACAGCTGATAACAGTGATTTTCATATTTTTATGATTTAGAAAAAATGCAATAACCACCCTCAAAAAACAAACGAATATCTACAGTTTAGTAAAGAAAATTAACAATTAAGTTTACCTCCCCCATATCTAAATATGCGATTCCAGAAAACTTTTACCTGTCAGATTTTCCTCTTGGTTCCCAGAATTCAGAACTGCTTTTAGATCAGTTGTGACTACCTGTTTATAAAAATCATCTTGACAACAGAAATGCTACACTCATGAAGGCAGTCACTGATGCACTATTAGTTTGAAAATACATGGACTACTACAACATTAAACAATATGCACTGAAGTATAAGGTATCAATTTCTTACATTTTTGTCTTTTAGCGATAACATCTCCTGAGTTCAGTTCTTTTTCTTAGGACCTCTTCATCTACCCATAGCATTTTTGACAAGACTTTACCTTACCCCTCTTTTTACAGGATCATTTATGTATTTAGGTTTTATAATAGGTTCATTCAGCAGCTAATAAATATAAAAAATATTTAGTACACTTGGGATGTTCTGAAAAGTGCTGGTCTAGCCCACTGTAGTATTCCAGTCTGGTTTTTCTTGCAACAAGCATTATTCAGAAGTCTCACTCCAGATTCAGGTGTTTCTGTTCCATGTACTACATGCAAACATTTCAGGATTCAAGTATTTTGCTTTTATGGGCCCAAGCTTATACACAAGGCAGCGAGCACCTTCTTTACCTATTATACGTATTGTTGACTTCAAGAAATAACAAACTCTGCTAGGGAAGCCTAGGGTCTTAGGATTTAGGCTATAAGAAGGTAACAGAATTTTTTCTCAGACCTCAAAACATCTCTCTTTAAAAGCCTATTCTCCTGCAAACACAGAATCTTAAAATTATACATGTCCTATATATGTCCTATAAGGCATACTTTACAGAAAGTGAAGGAGAAAGAACCAGAAGATTGATTCTCTTAATATTAAAATGATTTTAAGGTATTTTATGGCTTCCACGGACAGTAACACCAGAGATAAATAATGCTGCCTTTTTTCTCTGCTACTGTCACATTTTTCAAGTGAGTGCATGTCAACCAGAAAACATACATAAAACAGATGGCATATTACAGAAATTTTGTAGCACCTTCTCCAGATCTATCAAAGAAGACAGCAAATTAATTTTAAGAGCAGCACTTATACTATTAGCATATCTGCACACAAATCTCTGACGTATTTGCAGAATAAAAAGAACTACGAGTCTGCATGCAAACAGAAAATGCTTATAACTGCCAATAAAATATGCTGTCTGTGAGTAGCAGAAATAAGGCAGGCTGGTTTCCTAAAACTTGTGATCTAAATGCCATTTGGTATCACCATATAAATCCAGATTCCCTTTAGTACCCACGCAAGAAAGAGAGCTAAAGCTAATACAAAACCATACATGTGAAAACACCAGTCAACAACAACCTGCCTTCTCCTCAGTGAAGGTAATAATCTGAGTCTCCTCTTTGCCTGGCTGCTAATGTACACTTAATTTAGAGATAATTTTAGAATTTTCTTTTTGTTACATTGTGTTTACTTCTCTATTACACTGTTATCACATTTTCATACATGGGTTAAACAGATGTAAGAGGGGGAACCTGACAGACAAACGGACAGACTGAAGGATGGCATTGCCTTTTGGTCATATAAACATTACTCTCCCATGGCGGATAATCTAAACACCATTTTCAAAATTTCAAGACATCGATGCACATCAACTTTCAAGTTTCCTTCCCTTTTCACATCCCTTTTACACTTCATTTGCTAAAAATGGATGTAAGAGAATGAAATCATAAAATGGCAACACTTTTAGTTTTAACCCACAACCATTTAACAAAAATAGTTGCAACACCTCATCATAGTTCTTAATAGGTTGTGCAATATCTGCCAAAACATGCCACAGTAGTAACAATTTTAAAAATTAAGCTAAAGCATGGTGGCATTTACAGCACACAAATAAACAGCACTCAAAAATTTGCCTGGATGTGAGCAGGGTCAGGCAACAGGAAACATGCCATCCACTCCACAGGTTCACATATCCTAGCCTCAGAGCTGTGGAAAAAACGGCAACAAAACACCTTAATTAAAAGGAGTATTAAAACAGAGAAAGTAGCTACAGGAAGAAAAAAGCATCTCTTTTATATGGATTATATTTTAACAAATTCAGAATATCACGCTGGTGAAAATAAGATGTACAGGACACACAGTATCAGAGATGGCTAATGCTTTTCATTTAAGTCCAGATTCAATTTATTTTTTTTTTTACCCAAGAGAACAACAAATTGCATTCCAAAAATAAGCACGGCCTTTCTAAGTCAGGGTTGTATCCTTTCAACTTATGTAATTCTTTATTTTCTACTACCAGAGAAAGTATCATGAACAGCAACAGCTCTGGAAAAGTGAAAGTAGCTGAGAAGGTCCTGATCACATCACTGTTTGAGCTCATTTTCCTTTTATCTTTGAAAAGTATGTCATTGGAAATATAAAAGCTGAGGTGCCACAGTTTAGAAGACGTTATGGAATGTATCCACCAGTGGGAATTTTTATTGTAAGATGCAATGTTAAAAATCTCATACAACCCCAAAGCTGCTTCCGCAAACTATCAGATAAAGCCTTCCAAAGAAAGCACACTGTTGAGATTAACCTATCTGAAATAAAAGAATAAACCAGTAACTTCAATTTACTTAATAAAATTCACTTTCATTGGGTACTTAGAGCTAGTCATAGTATCAAGACTAATTGTAGTTTCAATTCATATATTCTAATTAACTCCTAAATATAAGTTCTTAGCAGACAAGAGCAAGAACACACTTCTTTTACTCCAGTTATTTTGATTCACCAATATTCCATAAGTAGCCTCTTTCTCATCCACCCAGCAAGAGCTGCCTTCTGCTTCTTTACCACATCAGAAAACACCAGTGCAATGTATTTGTTCCTATTTTCTCTGACAATGTAAAGGTTAACACTGCAGACAAGCTATCAACTTCGTAGATTTTGAAGACAAGACTGCAGCGATTAGTTTGACTCCCTGCATATATCTGCCTTGCACATCTGATGAATGTTTCGGAACAAAAGCACAGAAAAAGTCTAAATGGATTTTTTCAAGATAGTAAAATTTAATATTCACCTTTATGAACATCCCATAGCAAACTTTTCAACCTGGGCTTTACTGGATGTCAGAGCAGAGCAAATCTTCTCTCTCCTTCCCTTCAGAAGAAGTGTTATGAAGTGCCAGAATGGTATCCTCACAGATTGACAAAGAAGTACAATTATAAAAAAGGAGCTAAGCTACCAGAACAACAGAAGGGAAAGGTTCAGGTGACCTACTGAAAAACAGGGTGATCATAAACCAGAAATACAAGTTAGACATGTGAATCTATGATTTTTCTTTTTCTAGAAAACAGAGAAGCAGTAATGTTGCTTGTAAACCAGATGTAAAGGAGAGCTGTTGTAACAATAAAGAAAAGTAAGACATTGCAGGGGAAGTGAAAACAACTTTCTTGATTAGCTTAGCAAAAAAAAGCATTAGATGGTAGCTGCTGTTGTGTTTATGTAAATACAACCGCAAAACAAATATCAGAGGGAGAAAAGATAAAGAATGGTGTTGCAGAAAAAAAATAACCGTGAGGAAATCATAAGAAACAGAGAAGAAATTTTCAAAGAGTTAGAGAGGTGAGCCCCCACAAATAATCCCTCGATAAGAACAGTGAGGGCAAGGAAAGCACACAGACTCATTCTCAACAGATTTAAGGACAGATTAAATGACACAGAAATTGTTCCTGAAGACCTGAAGCATTCTGTACCACAGTAGCTAATGTTGTAAAATTTATGTTAGAGTTTCTCTGAAGGCTATGAACTTCTAAAACCCCCCAGGGTTTTCTAACAGCAATTAAATGAGCCATTTTTTTGGTGTGTATCCATTAGTCTAGTGGGTTATGCCTCTCTAAAATGATTTATCATTTAAATTTTACAATATTTGTGCGGCCTTAGGCTACAAATCCTGCACTGGGTTTTAATCTTTTAACAAGCTTGAGTTTCAGCTCCATCCCACTGTCAGCATGATCACTGCAGAGATCAGGTGAACTTCAGAAGAAAAACATCAAGCCATTGAAGACATTCAACTCTTTGGAGATGCAGCATTTACAATATTTCTAATTGTTTGTACCCAATAAAAAAATTAAGTTCCTTGAAGCTACGAATACTAAGCACTTGATGGATTTTTTTTCTTTGGGCTCTTGTTATTGGAGATAAATTAGTTTGTGTTTTGTGTGGGTTTTTGTCCCCAATGTGTATTTCCCGTAAGAAGTTTGTGTTGTTCCTCCTTTCACTATAAAACCATTAAATATTCCAGGATGGGAAGGAAAAGTATAGAAGACAAGCACATCCAAGAGAGGGGAAGGGAAGACTTAAAACAATAACAACAACTAAAAGCTAAGTACTTTCAAAGAGTAACATCTCATTTTAGACTTCTCTGAAATTTTTAGTTCTATCACAGGTTAGAACAGCTGTACTTAGAGCAGATGTCGAGAACCATTCCTCTAAAGGGCAGTCTTTACAAGGAGGTCTTGATTTTCAGCTTTTCTGATTTCTTTAGAGGATGTCGGAGAGTTTTTTCAATACCTTGAAAAAGATAAAATTCTTATCTCTAAACTTAGTTTTCTTGTATGTTATATAGTTCAGGAAAAGAATGTGTTTAGTTACTTAGCTAACAACACTTGAAACAATTTACAGCATCTTATGTAGGCCCATTTTAACATCTTAAATGGATCCTTGGTTGCAGTGTACACTAATCAAGTCTACAATCAACCTCAGCTAGACGCACTTTTAAATATGATAAAGTATGCCTATGCAAGATGCTAACACATTTCGCATATTATCTGCCAGCTTGATCAAGGACCACAAGAATCACACGAAAAACTATGTTCCATTTTCCTAATGATATATTCTATCTATAAACACTGCGTTTCTTATGCAAACCACTCCAGAGGCCACTCCATTATTAGGAACCTGTGACCACAGGATTGCATGATTCAATAATGACAGGATTTAAGAAACTTCACATTGGAATAACACCCCTCTTTGCACTGCTGCACAGCTAAATGCATACAGACCTGCTGATAGGTAGATAATCCTCCAGGACCAACCCACAGACCCCAGGGCCTCAGTGTCCTGTCTTCCTTCTGCTCATGTCTCATACAGCCCCAGACACCAGAAACCAGGTAACTCGTCATCCTTACGGAAACTGAGTTATTTTCTGCACTGTTCAACACAGCCTGCCAAACGCTGTTAAAATAAACCACCTCAAAAACACATAGTAAAAAAGGGCAGGAAAAAATAGAAGGTACTTTGTACTTCTTGAGACACACATTGTGTGATGTCCATGTCACACCACAGCTGGCAATGTGCACTCACAGCCCAGGAAGCCAATTGTGTCCTGGGCTGCATCCAAAGCAGTGTGGGCAGCAGGGAGAGGGAGGGAATTCTGCCCCTCTGCTCTGCGCTGGTGGGACCTCACCTGCAGTGCTGCATCCAGCTCTGGGGTGCCCAGCACAGCCAGGAGTTAGGTCTGTTGGAACAAGCACAGGGGAAGGCCACCAAGTTGATTAGAGGGCTGGAGCACCTATCCTGTGAAGACAGGCTGAGAGAGCTGGGGTGTTCAGCCTGCACAACGGAATGCTCTGAGGGAGAAACCTTATAGCACCTTCTAGTACCTAAAGAGAGCTACAAGAGAGCTGGAGAGGGACTTTTTACAAGGGCATGTAGTGATAGGCCAAGGAGTGATGGCTTTAAACTGAGAGGAGGTTTAGACGGTATAATAGAAAGAAATTCTTCACTGTGAGGGTGGTGAGGCACTGGAACAGGTTGCCCAGGGAAGTTGTGGATGCCCCATCCCTAGAAGTGTTCAAGGCCAGGTTGGATGGGGCTCTGAGCAGCCTGGTCT
The DNA here is from genome assembly GCA_013397055.1 of Pachycephala philippinensis. Classification (NCBI taxonomy): domain Eukaryota; kingdom Metazoa; phylum Chordata; class Aves; order Passeriformes; genus Pachycephala; species Pachycephala philippinensis. The sequence continues at coordinate 612,977 of VWZT01012893.1, read as the reverse complement.
AGTGGAAGGTGTCCCTGGCTGTGGCAGGGAGGTAGGAATGAGATAATCTTTAAGGTCCCTTCCAACTCAAACCATTCGATGATTTCCCTAGTCGTTGTATCTACGGCTTGAGCAGATGCTTTCCCTGAGTCCAGACATACAACTATGCACTACAAGACTTCCAAGAAAGACTACAGGAGGGCACAAGGGAAACACTTAGACAAGGTATGGAGCTGGAGGAGATCCAGGATCAGATCCCAAAGCCAGCTGTCTTACTGAGGATTTTGGGTTCATCTTCTGAGTTCAAGTAAAAGCAGTACTGACCAGGGGAGTGACACAAGCCAAGATCAACGGAAATTAGGAGAAAACAGAACACTAAATGTATTAGTGAGCTAATAAAACTGCAGAATCCCAGTGACAACCAAGTGCAACTCCAGACTGAATGGTGTTAAATCATATGCAGCTATAAGATTTCAAAGCCCGAAAGCGTAATCATAGCAAAATAATGCCAGTTAGCACATAAACCAGAACATAAACATGTATTGTAGACAAACAACTCCAATACAGGCAAGTACTTGGAGAAAAAGACATTATCTTTTTTATTTTTTAGACAAAATTAGCACCTGGGCCTAGTCTGATGTATCTGTCCCCTTTGGTTTGCTTGCTGAATGTACCACCTGGGACAGAAGAGTCTCCTGTAAGTAATTACAGAATAACCATTTATTTAGCACAGCTCTGTATGCAAAGCTCTGAACTGAGGCCTTACAAACACCATACTGAGGTCTAAAAGGCATAATTTTATACTGTTAGCAGACATGATGAAAAGATGCTGATATTAAAATTCAGTTGTAGCCATTTGTTTATTGGATATAAAGATGTCCATTCATGCAAAGGGATCTTTAAAGTATTTGCTTTCACAATTAGAAGATTAAATATTTAAATAAATCAGTATAATTTAATAATGTAAAATGAGAATATGAGTGAAAATAATTTTATAAAGCTACTAATATATTTAGCATAAATAAATATTGTTTAGAAGACAATGTAACTGTTTTACTCTAACTACTTTTCCCTAAATCTCATTATGAAGTAAATTATATCCATATGGTTACAATTTTCAATTCATTAAATGTGAATTCTTGATAGTTTATGGGAAAATTCTTCATGAAAGTAGAAAAAACCAGTATTATAGAAAGTGCTTGCAATAATCCTTAAAAATAGGACAGTTCCTCTTTGCCCAAAATATAAGTACTTCTTAAGATATCTTTTTGTACTAGTACTCTTAAGCCTCCTTAAAACTAGTGGTAGTACAAAACAGATTGTTTCAAAATAGAAACACTTCAAGGAGCGATTTTCAACTCTACCTAGAAAAAAAAAAGCAGCAAACACGCAACTGCAGAAGTGGTCAAAAAATCAAAGTGCATTATGATAAATCCTACTGCTTGTTTAAAAAGCAACTGCCACCCTATTGTTTTCCTTTTACAACCAACTTTCCATTACCAGAAGTAAAATAATACCTCAAGTAATGGAGGGAAAACTCCCTGCAGACAGTTATCACTGAGCATGCACAACACATCAATCGACACAGCCTGTTCTCTTCACTGGGTTCAACCCAGGCTATCTCACACTGTTTCTGGTAGGTCTTACTTGCCCAGATGCAGTATTTGATTGGCAAAAGCTCAGTTTCAACTGAAGAGCCCGGCTAAATCTAGACCATAAGGCAGAGACATCCCATTAGCACCACCAGAGCCAGCTTGGATAGAGCAGGACCAGCACTGAGGCACATACATTAAACCCTGATCAACATTCACTGACTATATACACTCTAACGCCATTATGTAAGCTTAGGTCAGGAAACACCAAGACAGATACACCTAAGCTAACTTTACATGGTGCCAACTCAGCCATGACAGGGTTTATTAGCTCAGATTTGCAGTGGAGTAATGGCATCTAAAGAACCTTTAAGCTCCTGGAAGAAACAGCCACATTCACACAAAGCTGAACTAGTCGTGCTGTTTCAGATTTTTGCTGGCCTCCCAGGGCTCCGCAATTATCACAAGCAGTGGGAAACTGTTTCTACACAATGATCTGGAACTGTACCACAGGTCTTTCCAGAACACTGAGCTGCCATCCACGAAAAACTGCTGATATGAAATCCTACACAGGAAAGTACAGATTCTAAATATCAGGATTTTCAATATTGCTTACATTTCATTCACTGCTGTCTCTACTGGTAGCAGCGGTGAAGATCTCAGTGGGACAAGTTCCACTCAGGCATCATGGGAGGAGAGGATATCTCACCAGAAAGCCTGTAGTTCATAAAACAACTCTAAAAGAAACATAGATTTATCCCTTACTCCCAATCTCTAAAACCTTTCCTTTTATTTAACTTTTTTCCAATGTTTTGTTTATTGTAACATTATGCTTATAAACTGTGCCTATTTTAGCAGCTCTGAAGCTGACCACTTTTCTGTGAACTGGCTTAAAGAACTGACATCATCAATCCTTCATCTCAGGGTTCATTTGTTTCCACACGTCTGTTCCTAATGCTTATGAATAAACTTTGAAAATGGGAACCAAAGCCTCTTGTCATTTCTTCCAGCTGGGAGGATCCTGGAAAAGCTGTAAATAGTTGGAACTGAGCCAATTATCTCAGTGAGCTGTGTAAAACCTGAAAATCAGTTTAAATGCTAAGTGTTTTCATCACTCACTCATTCAACTAATTATTAAAATTACAATCTCAAATCATTCCAGAGTACTACAAGTCACGCTTCATATACCACTTGAAATATATGCTCCACCAAACCTGAAATACAGAAAATAAAAATAGGGAGACTAAAAATAAACTAAGAAATTATACCAGGAGTAAGCTTTACATTTGCGTACCTTTGTTTATGATCACTTACGGAGTTGCAACATTCAAGACTACAAAGTCTTGATTGCTGGTCCTTGATTTCAGGTCCTGATTACAGGGTGAAGCTTGCTGTTCATTCTCTTTCTGGAATCTTGCTATGCTTTTACAATCAGATATTTTAAACAACAATTCTATGTGGCAAATCATGAGTTGCATATAAAATATTTTTTTAGTTTAAAATCTGCTTACTTTAATAGGAGGTGTAAGGCAGTAGCAGAAGTGTCTTCTGGCCCTACACAACCCTCATCTGACATGAGCCCAGAGAACTGTAGTCCAGTGTTTCCACGTGTGAACATTCCTCCAAGTGTTTAAGCACATTTGCTCCTATCACTCTATTTGTACTGGATTCTTTTTTGAGCTACTGTGTTTTAGCCATGCTCAAAATTGCATTCCTTATTAGTTAAAATGAAAGTAGAATTACTGATGTACTAGGTAGCCTAGATTATTTCTCCTCTTTGTCTTAGCTACCTAAACATGACTTTTGACATAATCTTGTTGCTGATTTATTTATTTACTTCATCTTTCAGGGACTCACAGTCACTTCTTTTCCTAAACACCTTTGCAACATACAAATGTTGTCATCTCACTGCTGTCCCTGTTTGTTTGATGTGAATAAGTACATCGTCTCTTTCTTCTCCTGAACTGGGAAAAATTTATATATTCCGGAAATAATCTTGTCACACTGATATTTGACTCCTTATTCTTAACTTTTAGTTCCTTCTCTTTGCTGATTCCAAATCTTTAACTATATTTAACTCTAAGCCTACAGCAAGCAACAAAATGGGAGAAGTCTTTAAAGCCTATACAGCCTGTCATATCTCATATGTTTGCTCACCCAGGCAATGAATCAAATCAATCAATCAGCTGTCAGGACCATACCAAACCATGCTGGCATTTGTAGGAGAATGACACCCCATATGAGCACTCCACGTAAATTTCTTGCAGCTCAAAAGAAACCCAGCAGTTGCCACATTTGTAACATGGCAACGTGGAGCACCCTGCCAAGGGTTCTCCCTCACTCATTCTGCCCTATGCACCCAGCCAAGGCAGCGGTCCTGGAAAGGAGACAAGCAGAGCAGCAGAACAATACTGAGAGGTTCCTTCTGGCAGAGCCCACAGGAACAGTATTCCCCAGAATACAGCAATCACAGACCCCTCCTGCCTGACTCCCTGCGTTCGGTGCCGCTGCCTGCTGGCACACTACAGCACTTGGCGTTACAGGCTCAGATCCAGTCTCAGGCTGTGAACATGTGTGGCTGTCTCAGTTAGGAAGGCTAAACAGGTCTGATCCGTTGTCTGGGCTCATTTCTTGCCACTGTTACAGCCCTATCAAGAATAATGTTCTTGTGGGCGTTCTGAAATTCCAAGTCATAAATGTATACTGGTTTTCCTTATTTACTCCGAGTTCTCACTTGATCAACAGTGAGGGGAAGGATGACTAGAATGATAGGGTTATCATTATTTTTTACTGCACCGTTGGTAATCCTCATGGTTCACAAATGGCCAGCAGAAATAGATACAAGAGGTATATGCCATTGAAAAGTTTGGTGTAATTTTCTATCATTATATAATTACTTTTGTCCTCACTGAAACCTTTGAGCTGTTATGTTTTAAACCAGCCATTTGAAGATTATAAAAATAGAAATGGACATCAGGGTAATTTAACTGGGAAAGAAGAAAACACTTCTCTACCAAATGTTATATCTTTTTTTTTAGTATTATTCTGAGATCTGCAATATTATTAAATTCCCTCTTAAATGGGCTGTTGAGTGAATAGGAGACTGAATGGTTTGCACAATTTCCTAGTTTATTCTGCAATTCTTCTTAAAATCAGTAGTCATTAAAAAAATTTTTAAGAGTCTTAAAATTTATAGGCATGCATGACATCCATGTTTGCCATGCAGTTTTCATGAATTCCACTAATGACTTCTGTGCATTTCCACAAGTATAATTAGAAATCATAATAGATATTGAAAATGTTCATAAGTACCTGAAAAAAAAAAATCTAAATGTCTTAGTGAAAACTATCAACATAATCACTATTAAACAACCAAAGCCCACATTTGCAACTTCACCGGTACATTGAGAAAGGCCATTTTGTTCCTCCAAAGAACTGTTCCATCAATATGGAACAGGTAAGCAACTACACTTTTAAAAGCGTCAACATTTATAATTTACAACAGTGAATAAGGCTTTCAGCATTGCTATGATAGAAAAGACCTGACTGCCAGACATACATACTGAACATATTTTTTAAATTCTTCAGTAATAATGCCTGCTTTTGCCTATAAAAATTATTTAAACAGTGTCCATCCATTTCTCTGTGCCGAATTCCCTTTTCCCCTTCTCACATTTCCTTCCTAATACTGTTTTTTTAACCTGATGACCAACTTCAAGTGAATTTTACAAAATTAGAGCTGTCAAACTTGGAAATCATTAGAGAAAATTAGAGACATGAAAGACAATATGATAGAAAGCATAGGAAATCAATGGCTGGAGAGACGAAAGGCAAATTAGTGCCCTTACAGAGATAGGGCTCTTATCTATTCTAGTCCATCCCCAGTCCAGCAGCAGTCAATCATGCAACACACACATAGTCTTGAATCACTGCAAACACAGGAACAGTATGGAATTACTGTGTGACTTCATGCTGCCATTTTTCAGCCTGCTAGTATATTTATAGTTTGGAATTTGACTAATTCCAAACGAAGTAATACTTAGAACAATGCAAAACAATTACACAAACAGAAAACATTTAAAACCAAGAACTATTTCTAATGTTCGATAACCCAAAACACGTTGGCGCAATTATGAACGTCACAGTTGCTGTTCAACTTCTAAACATATACATATTCAGCAATGCATTAAAAAACTCAGTATCAAAATGAGTATCATTCAAAGGGAAGTTAAAATGTATTATGGATAATGAGAAAAGTTCTAAATTGAGACACAAGCAGTGCTATTTTAGGAAGTGAACAGATGGCTACAGAAGAGCAGACCTAAAAATCAAGAACAATGTAGGGAGTCAGAGCAGGGGGGGCTGGAACGAGGTATAACTGGAGAACTTGCTTTTCTTATTCTAGTGCACACTTTTTGACAAGCTGAAGATACTACAAATCTACAACAGAGAAGACATGAGTTACATTTTTAGGTATTTTAATGACTTGCAGAGCAGTGTTGGCTATTTTGCTCTGCTTCTCTGTACATACAAATATTCATATGCAACCAATTAGAAACATCTCATTACTTTGCAAAACTTCATATACTTTTTCTATGATGCCAGAAATATCAGGGAAACTAAAAATTGGGTCCAAAATGTGGCTTATTTGCTTTGAAACATTTCTATACAAATATTTGTACTACAAACTTGTAAAGAATTTGCTAAAGCCAAAACAGTGTATACAACCTTTTTTAAAGAATACTAAATTTTTATCCCACTGTCAAATCTGTAATTATAGTCCTCTAAAATTTGTAAAAGCTATGAATATCAATTAAATGTGCAAAACCCTCTGTATCTCAATAATCTCATCTTACATTTCCAACAGAAAAAGGCAGCACTCCTCTTCCCAAATACAAGATGCCTCCATGCCTTAGAGTACAGGATATCTCAGTGGATTTAATTTAAAACCCCATTAATTCAAATTTACTTTTCCAGAGGAAAGGCAACAATCGTTGTTGTTATTTTGTGTTAGTTATTAGTGTAACCTTAAGAATAACTTCTTTCTTCATATTTGTCAAATGGAAGCATGAAGTATTTTACGAGTTGTATTAGAATGATGAAAATTCTTACCAAAACCAGTAGGTCTTGGCTTCAGAGACAAGTTGGCTGGCTTATTTCTCCAGCCTTTTACAGTCCTTCTGCATGGAAGTATGACTCTTTGACACATCAACCACTCATCCCGATTTTGTGTCATCTGCAAACCTGCTGCCAACATCCAGATTATTAATGAAGACATTAAACAGGGCTGGAGCTAGTATTGACCCCTGGGGTACACCACTCCAAATAGACTTTGGGCCACTGATCACTATTCTCTGCATCCAGCCATTCAGCCAGTAAATTCCATATACCAAGGACAGTAGTTTCTGTGTTTCCATTTTAACTTTGGGCGAGGATTATAGAAAGCTTCACATGTCTTCTAAAAGGTCTTTTTTTTTTCCTTTTCTCAAAAAAAAAAAAGGAAGAGAAACAAGGACGACAAAATGGCTGTTGCCAAAAGAGATGTAAGAAATTTATTCAAACAAATGTTCTTAGATGACTAATGGAAAACTGCTTCTGGCACACAAGTCCAAAATCACTAATCCTAATCCATGATCAGTATATAATAAAACTAACCTAAAATCTGGGAAAAAACCAATCAAAGCTCTGTGTAGTGCAGAAGGTGGTTGTGAAGCCTACTTAACTTTCTGAAAGATGTCTTCTGAAGCCATTGACAATCTACAATGTGTTATACACCCATCGAGAAGAATTATTTTCCCTTATGATTCTGAAGAAGTTTGTTTAAAAATTTCACATCTAATGACACAAAAGCAGTGCATAAAGGGTTACACTAGCTCCCTGTAGATAATTATAAATCAAATAAATAAGATTAATGACTTTATATGACCACCTATACAAATATACTTTAGTCATATTTGAACTGGACGGACACAAACCAGACCTCCTCCAAAAGCCAGCCAGAGCACTGACGTGGTGCTGTGCCTGAGCTGAACTGACAAGTCTGCCAAGGTCACTTCTAGAACTGAACTACCACGTTAACACTGACATCAGCTGCCTAGGCTAAAGTATGGGCAAAGCAACTCAGGTATGTCTACAAATAAAAACCTAAATATATCCAGCATGAATATTCAGGATTAGAGTGACACTAGTGAGATACCTGTTTCACAGTTCTAAAGCAACAAAGTGCTATATTTTCCCATCCAGCTATTTTCTTATGCAACAAGACATTTCTCTTTGTGTTATAGAAACAAGCAATATGTTTATCTCAGCCTTGTGATTTCACAAGGACATCCTTGGATGGAAAGAAAGTGGCTTGGAAAGAACCACCTCTACTTATCATCCATCTATGCATTTTCAGAGGTTTAAGGGTTTCACAACTACCAGCCTGTTTTCTTTGTTTTGATTTTAAGTACAGAACTGTAAAGAAAAAACCCAAAAGATTTACTTCCTCAGCATAGTTTCAGAATTACCACAGTCTTAACACTTCTTGACGCTTATGGCTAGCTGAAAAGCCAATACTATACAGGACAAGTAGTTAAAAAGCTCTTATAGCAGGCATTGGCAGGCATTTCTGAGGGAGACAGCTGTGCACAGCGTTCCAGCTGATGCCCCTAAGCAGCAGGCAGCAGACAGCGGCTGCCAGAGGAAGCTCTCGCTGGAGAGATACCATTCTGAGACCAAACCCTACAAAATTCTGCCATTAAGCAGAGCTAAGAAAATGCTAAGTCGAGGAGACAGCTTCTGGCTTTTCCCATTTACTTTTGGAGGGCTCCTCGGCCTCTAGGGCCAAAGGCAAGGTGATTGCAGCATGCTGTGAAGCGAGACACCCTGGGAAGCATGAAATCATTAAAACACTTGTTTAGACAGAAGGAGAAAAGATGAGTGAGTAAAATTCTAAGCTGAAAAAAAAAATCCTCTTTGTATAACATCTTGATTACTGTAACACCTAGTCACTTTCCAAAAGTCAATTCAGTAACATGCTTTAGATTCTTCCCCTTTTAATCCACATTTTCGTTTTTTCCCCCAGACGTTATATGGTTTTAAGGATTTCTTAAGATTACTTTGTTCCTTGTACCCACCCTCCATTACAAAAAAAAGAATACCTTCCAACAGAAACAGAGAATACAGGTGTTCATCTTTGCAGCTCTCATCTGAGATTCTGCTTCATAGCCTTGGATAAGCACCACAGAAAAGCCTGTGTGTGCAAATAGATTTTATCCTTGCTGTACACACTCCACTGTGGCAAAGGAACAGTTATCAACTATATACATCATCTCTAAACTTCAGGAGAGAAGCTGGGTATGCTGAGTTCAATCTGTCTGGCATCTTCAAGTAGTTAAAGAGCCTTTTTGTTGAAGACTTGTATAGAGAACAGACTGAAAAGAATGGCTGACCCTCACAGCCTTCACTGCGTCATTAAAATGCTTTAAAGCAAACTTTCTTAAGGGCTTATGTCTGACTTGCCCAGGCATTATTAATGCAATGTTATTATTTAGCTGAAAGGTAATGAATTTCACAAAAGGCACACTGGTTGCCACGACTCAGCAGTTTTCCTAAATGTACTGTGCTAAACATTGACATGAGATAACAAAATAGAAATCACTAATAAGAAATTTGAATACTTCCAACCTTGAATGCTTAATGAGTTCTGTATGTAGAATTCTACCAATAGCACCTCTTCCAGATGCAGGCTCCCAAAAGGTTTTGCTGCTGTCAGAGTTTATATCATCACCTTTTATGCACTGTTTTAGCCTGCTGCTGGTTTTCTCTAATATGTTCTCTACCATAATGAATTAGCTGTTTTCTAAAAATGTGAGGTAAAGGATGAGGAAAAAAAATGGAGACACTGAAACTGTTACAGCACTGAAATAGTTGCATAACAGAAAAAAAAAAGCCAGAGTAGTGCCTTGGATTTGATAGTTATGCTTCAGAAATGCCTTTAATAAATGATTTTGCAGGGACTGAAATATTGCTTCTGTACTGTTTGAAGAGCAGTAGTAGTCACAGCAGGACTTTAAATTCACCAGAGCTTTCAGAAGTGCAAGTTCTCAAAAACAGCTTAGAAAATATAAGATGGGATACAGTTACTGCCTGTGTGGATGAATGTACATGTAATGAAAGTAGCACAAGCCTCCTTAAGTTACATGCTTACAGACAGGTCTAAGGATCAGACACTAAAATAAAATAGAGTGAGCCACTTCACACAGTCAGTGACCTGGTACTCTTTGTTTTGGACTGAGTTGCAGAGTTTTGTTTAAACCTGTATAAAGTTAGAAATAATGCGTATACCTGGCAGACAGGCTTGAAGCCTTTTGCATCTGTCCATAGCTGTATCTGAGCAGCAGCAAGGGAAAGCTACCACTGAAGGGCCAACAGAGGCTTTTTCATCCTCTTACCAACAAACGCCTAATCCACTGCAAAATTAAAATCTCGAAGTGCATTAGAATTGGCTAGCTGCACCAAGATTTTCACTTGGAAAGCTATCACTAGGTCTTTTTTCTGTACTCATTCCCCCTCAGAAGAGATCATCCTCTTGCCCGTGTCAAGGGAAGCGCTGCATTGGGAGCTCTGTGGAAGGCACTGTGCTTGAGGATTTAGGGATCCTGAACTGGCAATGCACACCCCATTGGGCCTTGTGCTTAGAAGCCCGTATGTTGGCATGAGCAGTGCTGTCAGGGAACCCGCTGGCATGCCCCAGGTGGCACTGGTGGATGACACTACAGAGATGCCATGCCAGGCTCTTAGGAGAAATGACTGCTTGTTACACAAATTAAAAGGCACCGTGAGAGGGAAGAGGAATCTATCCACAGGCAGATATCCACATGCACAGCATGCAGTGGGAAAACCCACCTGGGGTCCATCTGAGGCTGCATGATCAAGGGGTTCCAAATCTCTGAAGGGACACAAGATTTAATTGCTGCATTTCTCTTTTTAGTCTTCCTTATTAATATGGCTATTGTCTCATGCTGTTATTGGCCAGTCTTTCTTAGTGAGATCCAAAAAGAACTCTACAACATCTCCCTACCTCCCCCTAGTGCAGAATTAATACGAAAAGTGAACAAAAAGAAAAATGGCTGAGCTATATGGACCCCATGTCATCTGTTTAATTTTCATTATCTTTTTTTCCCACTCTGCACTCGCTTTACAGTTTCTGGGCTCTCAAATTTACATACAGCTATGAATGCAACTTTAGATATGCTATATAAATATAATCTTTATATAAGCTATACAGTTTAATATATGTATATATGGTTTAATATATCATTGGCTGCATCCTCCTGTATTATGGAAAAAAAAATTCTAGCAATGAATATAATGAAGCTGGAAACAGCATTTAGTATAATCACTCTAAAACGATAAGGTATTGAGTTAAATGTTCTTTAAAACCCTAAAAAATAAAAACTACAATACAATTATGTTTTGCTTAAAGAGAGTCTTACAATGATATACAACTGTTGATTAAATCCAAGTCCAAAGTCATCACCCAACAATTCAAAAAGTATACATTCTGCCAAGGCATCTAGACTATGAACAATGAAAGGGTAAATCCAAGACAGTACTGTAACCCTTCAGCCAAAATTCCCACAGACACTCTGTTCTCTTCTTGTAAATTCACATGTTGCAAACTACTTCCAATATCAAATGTAAACAAAATTTTGAGAGTAATCTGAAAAATATGTTAAACCCTGAAACCAAATTGTTTATTCAATCCTATGCAACTAATTGGAGACAATTAGTGATTACAAACAAGTTTATCAGAATGCTCATCAGAAGATCCAAAACATCTGCCACTACAGCAAAAAATCTAAAATAGTCATGGAAGGGAGAAATTAGCACCTTTGTTTAATTATTACAAAAAAGTGGAACACACCACAAAAGACAAATCAATTTCAGAAGAACCACAATTGTAAAAGTAAAGGACACATCTCAGATTAAGAAAGGTTTCAGGATTTACAGGCTCTTCAAAAATTAAGCTGTTAACGCCAACACTGTGCATTCAAACCTGACAGAAGTGATATCTGTAACCAGAACTATGATTACAACCTGTGTCATGAAAAGCACTGAAACACAATTTCCAGTAAAATGACGAATACTTACACATCTTATAAACTGGTAAAGGGGTAAAAAAAAAGAAGGCAGTAAGCAAGTTTCTAAAAAAACCCTCCAATAAGAAGACAAGGAGATAGAGAAGAAGCAGGAAAAAGAAGTACAAAGTGGGTAAATCAACACCAGAGGCTGTTTTTGCAGAAAAAACTCTCCCTTCTAAAGCTCCTCATCCTAAAATAACAACAGAGCTGTTTTTCTCACTTGTATATGAATGACAACATTTATAATCTTAATTTACATGAATTATCTTACCAAAGCCAATGGTAACTGCTCTACTTCACTCTGTAAGACGACTCACAAAACCTCGTATTATATGTTATGATTACTCAGAAGGGGACTAAGCACTCACCCAGATACACATTCACCAATGCTCTAGAAATTAACATGTTTCACCTCTGTATATTTCTCTTCCAATTTTATAGTCTTTCTTAGAACTTGGCAGGAAAAAAGGGGTAGGCATTTCCAGTCTCTCATTTGGTTACAATCAGGGGACACATCCACAGTCACACCACTGCACAACTGCTCAGCCTGCTCCCACCCATGCAGCAGGTATTGTCATCAACTAAAAATCCTGAATGACAGAACAACTTCTGAGCATTCAGGCAGAGCCTGAAATAATGGTAACATACGTAATTTTTCTTCAAGCATGACTAAAATAACACACGATTGGTTCAGAAGCAGAAGTTAACTTGATTTAAGGTGAAGTGTAAACGTAAAACAGGAAAATGGATATATCATAAGGAAAAATGAATTCTGACTGCATTGATAGTCATCTTGTAAAACTTGAATGCAGCAGAAAGTAAGTTATTGGTATACAGTAATGCTAGCCAAAAATTACAATAAATACTGCAGGCAGTCAATCCTGCTCATTCATTTTGAAAAAGAAGGAAAATTCTCTTTCAGGTATTCCATTCCTTCCTTGTCCCCCACCTACCTACTGTCAATTGCTTCTTCTTCTGGTAGTTTCTTGCCTAAGAGAGATCATAAAGAGGGCAAAAGAATGAATACATCTGGACCCACTCCCCAAATAACCAGTCAAAATCCTGACTATGACACGAAAGCTGCCTGCCTCACAGTGACTGCCGGGCCACAGCTTGTGCCCCCACGTGAGCCAGGATGGTTTGCATTAGCTACAGCACAACAGCCCAGCAGGAATCCTGCCACACACAAGGCCAGGGATACAGCCCCTAAGCACTTAATTATTCAAACCTGCCACTCATCATCCTCCTTTGTTTGTTTGTTAATTACAAATACTTACATCTTCTTGGAGCTTGAGCCCTTTGGGCTTTATAAGTTCATTTTTTTCTTCATAATACTAACTAGAAATATTCCAACTTTATAGATCCCCCTGTAGACAACTCCAGACTAAGGTAGTTAGAGAAGAACATTCCAGTATTTCAACAGTTTATTGCACTGAGTGTAATTCCCAATGTCCAGCATTTGGTGTAGTAACACAGCCATAAAAAAACCCTAAATCAATCCAATATTTAATAAACTTATTATGCTAATTTAATTTAAAATGATACAGTATCTGTCTTACTGTTTTTAATCTTTTCATATAAGCCTCAGCAATTAACCAGTCAGGAAGGCAATTTATCAGACCCAAATATTGGCCCACATAGCATCATCTCCAAAATCCAGTGAAATCAATGTCTTTACAACAAACAGAATGCAAAGAAAGTAAATATGCAATTGTTTTAGCTGCAGTGCAGTTTTCAGCATTTCATAATGAAAGTGTTTGCATTGACAGCCTTCAGTGTGTATATTCATATGCTTATAACAAAGTCTACCTCAATTTTGTCTTTGAAAAGATAAAAATAAGAAACTTTAATTAACTAAAATCTTTCTACTAGTGACACTCATTTCCTAAAAAACAAGACTAGCAGATAAGCAATTAAGAGGTAAGCTTTTTAAGAGTAACAGTTATTAAAGCTAACAGATAGTAAAGGTGAAAAACAAGCAGTCTACAAATCAAACTAATAAAAACATGGTAACTGCTCAAAGAAAATGATTTATTTATTCCAGCTTTATTGCAAATACAGTTTAGGAAGCACATGTTTCTAATACACCAGTTTGAAACACTCTTTGCAATACAAATTTGTTTCCAATTTCAGTATTTGCAATATATCTTTATTATTAAAAATGGATGCTGTTCCTAGCAGAGTGTTTGTAAGGACTGGCACAAATTCTCTGTAGGAATGAGAGAAAAAGCAAGAAGCAGTATTTGATTTACAGAATTCATATATGAAGCAGAGATAGGATTTATTTCTAATCATGGCAATTTTATATGCTAACTTTATGTGCACTGTTTAGTGGTGTTAAAAAACATGCCTGCTTCTCATAACCTTGTCCATAATGACGTATCTGATGATTTCACATTTTAATTCTAAACTCAGATTTAAAGAAAAAGAAAAATCATACCAAGATTTCACATTTTAATTCTAAACTCAGATTTAAAGAAAAAGAAAAATCATACAAAAATGACACTTTCATACAAGACTCTTAAAAATTTTAATAGGTAGAGAAAGATCATATAAGAGTGAAAGTTCAATGCAGAAATACATCACAAAAAAACCCCCAAACCAAACAATCCTCCTCCAACATACAGCTTTTTCACTTCCTGCTGTAGGATATTCCATAACTGCATAATCTTAAACTTTGAGCAATAAATATGCATTATGGAGAAGGGAAATCCAAGAGCAACAGAAGTTCAAAACATTTCTTTATTTCAATGGTAGCAGTAAACAACTGTCACTGCAAGTCCTTTACTCACAAGCTCATATACATCACTGTGAGTTCTAGCAATTCAGTTTTCTGACTACTCAACGAAACAGTGCAATAAACAAACTTGATTTTTATTAAATTAACACAAGCTTTCCAAACTTTGACATAATTTATCTTTTTGATTTACACTAAGGAACTAACTTGAAAACCATAAGAAGCCTTTGCAGTATTTTGAAAAAACTTCTGCAAAAGCAAGACATATAAATGTATTACTGCATACATCTCTGTCTCTCTTACCACAAAAACTACTTCATTATACATGGCAGTAATTTTCCAAGAAATAACAAGAAGGGAAAATTATTTCAGATACGTATTCAATGTCTAGAAGTCATCCCAGAAGAGAGAATACAGTTATGAGAGCTATATTAGGAAAGTAAAAATGAGAGCTTCTTCCTGACCTTAAAATACAAAATGTTCCTACAGTTTAACAGGATTGATGAAGTTCACATCTTGCAGTTACTCATCTCATTCATCCTCTTAATCTTTGCTTGCCACAGAATTTTTTGTGTACATGGGAGTAGCCAAAACATGCTAGCATTTTCTAGACATCCAAGAAGGGATGGTCCATGCCCCAGGGAGCTCAGACCCTGAAGACAGGCAGGCAAATAGACAGAAGTCAGGAAAAACAAAATTAACATGTCAAACTAAACATCTACATTCACTACTGGTCTCACAACAAAATTGACCTGTAAGCTGTGAGGGTGACAAGCTGAAAGGGTGATGTCTGGAGGGGAGGAACCAGCAGACAAATTCTTCTAGATTGTGCCATGCACTGATGCTGCAGAGCAGAAAGCAAAACTGAGTCTGAAAAAAGCTGACAAACAAGCAAGTAGGAAGCTCGACAAGAGAAGCATAAGCAGAAAGTGATAGTTAGATACTGTCTTTCATGTTTACCTTTTGTCACTTCTTACCTTCTAAGTAATTCCTTTAATAAAGCCCTAGTAGCATAATAAATCTAAATCACTTGGGTTCTGTCAATATTCTCGAAAAGTAGTTCCTTATACCTCAACGACACAAAAATGGTTATTTCAACAGAAAGGCCACTCTGTTTCCTTCATCGAGGATATCCATCAGAGAATATGCTGGACTTAAAATGCAGTCCTTGCTGTGAGACTGGAAATCCAAATTAAATTTGTATCTTATTTTTCTAAATTATTTTTCTCAAATATAATAGGTTGAGTGTTGTACAAACATTGTTATATAATTCTACATAGTGAATGATGTAACACATCGGGTTTTCACAAAGCAAAATAATGTTCCAAAACCCTCAGAAAACCAGCAGAAGGGAGCTGCATGAATACCAGGTTTGTGCCACAAGTATAGACTCCCTGTTTCTGTCCTTAATTTTTCCTCCTTACTTGCTAATAAATCATGACTAAAGTCTGCTAATGCTTTTTTTTGGTAAGTTTTTTTTTTTTTTAATAAATATTTAGGAGTAAGATCAAGGCTCTGATCCAAAAATCTCTAAAAGCTGTTCAGATATCCATAGTATTGAAAATGTTGTCATATCAACTTCCTGTTTGAATGAATTACAGATCTTATTATATGATGGAATCACAGAATGTCTGAGGCTGGAAGGGACCTCTGGAGGTCACCCGGCCCATCTCCCTTGCCTCGAGCTGGACCACCTAGAGCCCAGGACCATGTCCAGACCCCTTTTGATTCTCTCCAAGGATGGAGAGCCCAAAACCTCCGCGGGCAACCTGTGCCAGTGCTCAGTCTCCCTCACAGTAAAAAAGTGTTTCCTGAGGTTTAGAAGGAACCTCCTGTGTTACAGTTTGTGCCCATTGCCTCTGGTCCCATCACTGGGCAGCCATGAGAGAAGTCAGGCTTGGACTTCTTTGCACAGTTCCTCCAGATATTTATACAAATTGAGCCATCTCTCCTCCAATCTATAAAGTTACAGCTCTCAGCCTTTCCTCGCTAAAGAGATGCTCAGATTTGTGATCATCTTTGTGACCCTTTGCTGGACTCTATCCACTGGACCCACAGCAGGTTCTCCACATCTCTCTTCTACTGGGGAGCCCAGAAGTGGAAACTGCACACCAAGTGTGGCCTCACCAGTGCTGAGTAGAAGGGATGGACGACCTCCCTCAACCTGCTGGCAATACTTTGCCCAGTACAGCCCAGGCACCACTCATCTTTGTCACAAGGGTGCACTGCTGGCTTATTTCACCTTGGTATCTACCAGGACCTTCATGTCTTTTCTGCAAAGCTGCTTTCCAGTTTCCTGTGGTTGTTCCTCCCCAGCTGCAGGATTTTGCACTTCCATATATTGAATTTCGTAATGTTCCTGTGTGCCCCACTGTGTGCAACCACAAAGTACAACCCTTTGGTGTATCAGCCACTCCCAGTTTTGTGTCTACTGCCAACTTGCTGAGGGCACACCCTGCTCCATTCTCTCCTTAATGAAGATATTAAACAGGATTGGACCCAGTATTGACTCCTGGGATACACTTCTAGTTACTGGCTTCCAACCAGATTTTGTGCCACGAATCACTCGCTGTTCTACCAGTTTTCAATTAAATCACAGAAGTTTATCACTGGTCAAGCATTACTTCCCCTTGGTGAATCCATGCTGACTGCTCCTTATGACCTTCTTGTCCTTCATACGCCTGGAAATTTCAACTGAACTCTCTTTGCAGACCCCCTTTCAGGAGGTCAATGCAGTTGGAATACTAATGTACACTAGATACTTGTGAAGCCTTTAGAGCAGCCAAGTGAGAGAAGCATCATGCTTTGGGATGCAGTGAGCAATCCTAATGCCATGCTCCGAATTTCAATGAACAGTATTTCACAACAGTTAGCTGGGCTGCAGTATTTGTTCAAATCTGACCAAAGTGTTAACAATTATAGACTTCTAACCAAGATTAGAAATAAGCAGGTATGTCCATATCCAAAAAATCAATTTTCCAAAGGCAGTGAGCTAACAAGAGCTGATGCTAGGAAAAAGCATGTTTCTACATAAAAGGGAAATTATACCCTTTATGGAAACTTAGGTCTTGCTGGCTGTACCTCAGCTCTCCTATAGTAGCTAAAAAGACATCTCCCTGTTCTCTGCCTTGGCTTCCCGTATTCTCCTATCTTCATCCTATCTACTTTCAATGAAAGCTTTCCCAGCAGAGATTATGTGCCATGGAAGTTCATTTCTGATCTTAATTTGAACCACTAGGTGCTGCTGCAACACAGACAATAAATAATTACAGCACAAACTGTCCCATAAAATTATTTGGGATTTACACTGAATGTGACAAAACTGACCTTAGGACATTATATGAGAGCTCTTAGTACTGTCATCCTTTTGCCATGCTGCAACAGAAAATGAGCAGTTTCCAGCCTGGGGATGGATATTCTGTTTTTCTTGGACTACAAACTTTATTCACTGATCTGGGATTCAAAAGCAGCACATGAAAATCAAGCACAGATCAGTCTGTCTGCCATTGTGCTCTCCTTCTAAGCTAAGCATATATAATGGCCAGAAATATAAAAAAGCTCACTCTCATAAGTGAAATTTCCAGCAGAGCATGAAGCAAGTAACATGTTGAATATTGCTAGTCAATGTAAAACACTGGCATCCTGGCCATCAGCCAAGTTTAAAAATCTAATAAATGGAGAATGGGCTGTCACTACCAGAATGGTGCATCCAAGAAATTGATATGATCTGACAGAAATGTTATAACACTAATCTAACAGGTATGTAAATATGATTTGTGAACAACAAACATAGTTGTAACTGTAAGACTCACATAGACAATGCAAACTGTATAAAATTTGAAATAAAACTGATGTCTTCTGTAAATAAAAATTACGTATTTTAAGCTGACTTTCAGTTCCATGACATGTAGTGCTGACACTTTCTAGAGTCTGTTCTCCAAATGAAAAAAAAAAGAGGGAACATAGAGATTTCAATTCTATATGGTGAGTAACATTATCACCTCTTTGAATGACAAATACTACACCACCACTAACTATAAGAGCTGTTGCCTTAAAAATCACAAATATTTCTAATGTTCTAAGTAGTTATTTGAAAGCATATAAGCAGTGTACAGAAAAAGTCTGTCATACTCTAGTACAGTCACCAGTGTTAAACTCGTTTTATTGTCAAATTTTGATTGAACCCCTGGAGGTTCGGGATGAAACAGTTAGAGAACTTTATTGTGGATGAGAGTACTCTTAATTTCCTTGTAACATCATGGACTAAATTAATTTCTTTTTTGGGAGGGCTTAAACTTTTCACTGCTGCTACAAAGAAACTCAAAATCATTCTAGAAGGAAAGTAAAAGCAATAGCGGATTATGCTTTGAAACCTCTTATATCCCACTGAAAAAGTGCACAGCATATAATCATGCTGTCAAACCCACTGCCAGTCTCCCTACAAGAAAGGGGAGGCAGGAAAAACCAGCAGGTCGGCAGCTGACTGACTACACTTAGGTGCTGCATACAGCTTTGAGTTCAGGTGATGGCTGAGACATGAGCAGAAATACAGGCTGGGGATGAACAGATGGAGAGCAGCCCTGCCCAGAAGGACTTGGGGTGCTGCTGGGTGAGAGGCTGGACATGACCCAGCCATGGGCACTCCCAGCCCAGAGAGCCAAGTGTGTCCTGGGCTGCATCCAGAGCAGTGGGCAGCAGGGAGAGGGAGGGGATTCTGCCCCTCTGCTCTGCTCTGGTGAGACCCCAC
Organism: Pachycephala philippinensis; assembly: GCA_013397055.1. Classification (NCBI taxonomy): domain Eukaryota; kingdom Metazoa; phylum Chordata; class Aves; order Passeriformes; genus Pachycephala; species Pachycephala philippinensis. The sequence goes on along the minus strand of VWZT01012893.1, from coordinate 593,795 downwards.
CTGCAGTGCTGCATCCAGCTCTGGGCTCCCAGCCCAGGACAGACACAGACCTGCTGGAGTGAGTCCCGGGGAGGGCCACAAAGATTATAGAGGGATGGAGCACCTCTCCTGTGAAGACAGGCTGAGAGAGTTGGGGTTGTTCAGCCTGGAGAACAGAAGGCTCTGAGGAGATCTTACAGCACCTTCCAGTACTTAAAGGGGGCTAAAAGAGACACAGAGAGGGACTTTTTGCAAGAGCGTGTAGTGACAGAACAAGTGGAAATGAATCAAACTGCAAGAGGGTATGTCTAGATTAGATATCAGGAAGAAATTCTTTACCATGAGGGTGGTGAGGCACTGGAACAGGTTGCCCAGAGAAGCTGTGGATGCCCCATCCCTGAGGGTGTTCAAGGTCAGGTTGGATGGGGGCTTTGAGCAACCTGGTCCAGTGGAAGGTGTCCCTGCCCATGGCAGGGAGGTTGAAATGAGATGACCTTTAAGGACCCGTCCAACCCAAACCATTCTGTAATTCTATGATCTGTCCTGCTTCCAACATAAATTATGCTGCACAGGAAGACTTGAAGTCAGCTGTCATTTCTGGTCCTATATCAATTCTTATCATCTTGTTGACCATTTTTTTAATACAATTCAAATAATTTGGCCCCGTAATTCAATTCATCTGTCAGCAGGGATGCATTGACTAGTCTGAAGAATCTGATCCACAGCTTTCTTCCCAAAACAGACAGGGAACAGTTGTTTCAGAAGTGATAAATGTAGACTGAAAAAATTTAAAATTTTTTCCTGCATCCTCAGTCTGGGTCTTACGGCTGCTGAAGGACAAAGGCTTTCAGTGGAGATACCTACCCTTTTCTCCAGTACTGACAAAAGTTATTTCAATGGCCAATTACCCTAAGTCTTCTGTATTTCATTCCTGAAACAGATTTGTCTGGCATTTGCTTATGTAGACTCCTGATCCACAGTGAATTTCCTCTAAAGAAATCCTGGAAAGGAATCTGGAAATACTGATCCAGGATGACCTGATAACCATGCTCAGTGTAATTGCCAAGTGTCTGATTTTAGGTTTGGAGTTGGGCTCTTTTCCTTCCAAGACTCTGGGACAAAATAAACAGTGTTGACCTGATGCAAAGACTATTTCTCAAGGCTTTAAAAAAAGGCTTACCACAGCCTAATTTTTTAAGTTTCTTTTTTCTTAGACACATCACATTGACAAGCTACAATTATCTCACAATCAACACTTACTCACTTCTTAAACTCACGCTTCTTCTCTGCCATCTTCAGCTGATAGAAGAAATTTATTGCAACATTTTTCTAGATACCAAGTACATAAACCTGCACTGTGCATTGCAACACCTTAACCTTTTACCTCAGTCCAGGAAGACTGACGTTCTTCTACATAATATTTTGCCCTATATCAGTGGTGTTTTCCAGCTATTATTGTCCCAATGACAACACCATTGTTATGCAGAACTAGAAGGACATCCTCCCAATGTTCCAACCTCTTCTATGTGTCCTATTTAAACCAATATAAAGACACTGTAACCAAGGGATGCTGCAGGATAGGTACCAGTGGTCTAAACCTGACCAGTTTAAATAAGTTCTCATGTCCTACCATTACTACTTGTTTAACTGAAGATCAGCCAAATTAAATCTAGATTTACTCTGCAAGAAAAAGAAAATCCAGTCGACTTAACAAAAGAAAGTTTACCCTTAGTGAAATCTAGTTGTCAATGCTGAATTTCATGCTACTTTTTGTTTGTCTCCCTATTTTGAATTATTCTTTCATTAATATTTGAATATTACTGCCCTTTAGTTAAACTAAAATGCCTGGTAATTCCACCCCTAGCTAAAGGCATGCATAAAAATTTATTATTTTGTAGTTATGTGGCTATGTGCCCAACTTATTAAAAATCCCTGCTACTTACCTACAAGACTGAATGCATAAAAAAAGATTCTTTCTCTACTCCACTTCAAAAGAAACTCTTGAGATAAAATTTATATGTTTATGCTGCAGACTGCAATCATTTGGATCTTAAGTGTGTCTTTCATCATCTTCTTTATTTTTGTCTAAAATAGTAAGTTTCTAAATGTGAATCAACATCACTTCAATAGTGCAGAAGGGCTCTCCTGGATCAGGGAAGATTTTGCTTCCTTGGAGCATTCATTTCTAACCTTGCCACCAACTTGCTACGAACCACTGGGCCTTTCACATGCGCTGTCTGACATGGGCCTCCCTGTAAACCACTCCTAAATGGCCACGCCCTTCCAGCAGCTACAGTCATAAGAAGAAATCACTGAAAAAATGAAATACGTTACTAATATGAAGAATTTAGAAAACTAGGCAGTCTCTAGCCACACAAAATAATACTATGTTTTTGACCAGACAAACTTTAAATCTCCACTTCTGTGTTTGCCATTTGTGAAAAGGAGTAATACTTCCCTATATCAGAGAAGATACATAAATTCCACTTTCAGACAAACTGATATGCTGAGATGAAAAATTATAGAAAACTTCCTAGCAAAACTAATTTCTTTTTAACACCGTACCCCATGAATGATGAAGAAGGCTTATTGCTCACAAAAAATGATGACGTTAAAAAGAAATGCATAGCTACACATTTACAGCATTGATGAAGTTTACCACAGGAAGGGAAAAAAAATTATGATTACAGATTAACATGATGTTCAAACTTAAGGAGACAGGCATTTTAAATACATACTCTTACTGAATTTCATGTGCTGAGGTTTAAAACTACGACATTTAACATAGCTTTTAAATGCATAATTAAAGGCTGAATAAGGTTCCTAGATTCAGTAATACATGGTGGAAGTGCATGCACATTAAGTTTTACAGCATAGTTTCCTTTTTTCTCTAATTAAGAAAATATACTTTGCATTATCTTTTGAGATTATAAACACAAAGAATTCAAAAGAAGTCTTACTGGTTTTGACTAACATCCTTCTAGGTAAATATATTTCTGACACCGACCATAATTTTACTTTTATGGATACTCCTTGTAAGATCTTCTATGGCAACAGTCATATTCATTTTGTCCTGACGAAAATTTTAATTTACTATTCAATTACACACTATCTGTTAGAACTGTATGCTGCTTTATAAATCAATTAACGTGACATTTGGAGGGGCAGGAGAATAAGACTTGGTAGCCTTAGTTCAAAAATACCTGTTTGCAGTTTACAAAAGACAGCTGAATGAATAGGAAAGGGGAAAAAAAAAGACTAAATTAAAATAATTTGCTAAACACCTGTTATCTATCACCGTACTATTATTTTCCCCATATGTCTACATATCTCTTAGAATGATTATTAGAAATATTCATTTCCTAGAGTAAAAATTTTCTAAGTACCTATCCATGTCTTAAAAGAAATGTTCATATTAAAATAAAATAATTAAAAGCTATTCTTACAAACAGGCAAAAATATGTTCCTTATTATCTTCCTAAATCCCTAACGGTTCCCCTCTTTTCCTAAGAGAAACCACCAGGATCGTTTGTCCACAGAGAACTCTCCTCATCAGCTCCACCACTGTCACTAGAACTTAGTGCAGCTCTACTTTCATCTCATGCCCACATCCCTGGAGATCAGGACTGCAAAGGCAAACACTGCAAGAGCAGTGCAGTAGTTTTGTTTTAGGGACTACTGCGGCAGGATTTCCCACAAACAAACATATTGTCCTGTCTGAAAACAACCCTAATACAAATCAAAACAAAACATTTACTTGCAATATTCCAAATAAAAACATCCCCAATCCCATGGGTTACAAAGAAAGAGTAACAGAGATTTTAGAAAGACTCTCACATCTCTGATCTAAGGTCAGATTTAAGATTGTTCTTAATCTTAAAGCAAATCTCATTCTTTGCACAATGAGATGTTTCACATCCATGGAACTAATGAGTTTTTCCTGTGTAAGAGCTGCACCCCTGTGTTAGCTGAGGATTTGACAGATTGTGATAAACATCCATAAATTTGTCTTCTTTTTTGTTTGGATTAAAAACCTCATTTTCTTTGTTCCCTAAAAATTACTGACCACCAGCTTTTTTAAAAAGCAGTTTCAAAACACTTCCGGATTACTCAGTGACTCTACCATTCTGGAAAGAATAATTACCTTTTGGAAGCCTAGATGCAATTGTCCTCTGTCACAACAGCCACCAGAACTTTTAAAGAAATATCTTCACATCCAACTAGAAGAAATTATAAGCAAACGGTGGCTTTGCATTTAAAGAAAATAGTTTTCTTTTCTACTATGGACAATATTCAAAACTCAGTGTAAAGTATTTGCATGATACAGATCCTAAAATTTGGTATCTTTCATGTTTGTTTTTCATATAAAACCTTGCACGTCACATAAATTAAGAAATACACTTTATACAACCCACAGGTGGGATTAATATATGCAATTATCACTGGATTTTAATTTGGGCCAATTACGAGGAAAACCCATAACTTTTGACTGGTAAAGCAGAAATAGGCTTGAGATGACATAATAGACATTAATATCTACCTTTGTAAGAAGGAGAAAGAACTCAGAATGTCTTTTAACTTCATATGTTTTCAAAATGCTTTACTGAAAGTAAATAAATACATCAGAGGTCCACATAAAAGCACACTCACACTGGGAACTTAAACTTCTATTCAGTAGTTCTGAACAGTCTCAGATATAAAACTTGCTATGACCAGTTACTGAGTCTTCAAAAGTGCAAGAGAATAACATCTCAGCCAGCTGAGACATCTCCATTGGCTAAAAGGTAAACATTCTTTTAGTGTAGAATATCTGCTCTGCATTAGCATTTTATTATTAAGTATTTTGGTATTATTATGGAAGAACCCAAATATCAATCTCTATCATTCAAAATAAAGTCATTCAAAAACTTATTTCAAAACATTTCCCACCTACAAACTGTTATTCCAAAACACAATGGGTACTGAAAAACTGACTCTTTGAGATGGTAAACCGATTTTTTCAACAAGATAAGAAGCTAGTACCTACAAAATCTTTCCTTTTTAAAAATCCTGTCACTTCAAAAGGAGTTATTTTCAGAAAATTAATAAAGTCAGTTGTAAAAGCAAGGTGTCAGTTTCAAAACACCACACACATTACTACAAAAACAGTTCTTGGCAACATCAGAATTCTCTGAAGGAGAAGGCTAAGAATGGAGAGTCTTTAGAGAGGAAGAATTATAAATAGGCAATAACTTTCTCTAAGGGAACACTACCACAGTCATTCACCCTCCAAAAAGCATTGCAAAGTTTCTTCACCTAAAAGAGGTATGAAAAAGCAATGGCCCTGCAGGAAGTAAATATTCCTGAATGGCCAGATGCTGTCTCCATTTGCCTTGCAGACGTTTGCCTCCATGGTGCAATGGCTTCATGAGCAAATCCTCACTGCACTATATAACACATTGTATAAACTGCACATGTATAATAACATTGTCCTCCTCAACCTGTGAAACAGAAATAAATGACTGCATCCTGCTAAGTGAAAACCATCAGTTAGGAGAAAACACTGGGATTTTTACCTCCAGTATACTTACATCCTAGTTTAATTTACACCAAGAAGAACTCTGAATCAAGTATCATATCAGATATGAGAATGTCACTCAGTATGGTGAGAGAAATACAGCTTTCTAGTCATAGGGTAGCTCAAACAGACACAAACCCCTTTGGTGACTTAGATATGTATATACAAAGCTTCTTTTAAATCATGTAAAAACATGTGAACACTCAGGAAAAAAAAATCACCCCAATAGTTTTAAATATATGACAGAGGTAAAGAAATGGCAAGACCAGCCTGAATTATCTCTTCAGATTGTCAGGTTTAAAAAATAGTAGATGACTCCACCACCCACCTCCTCATCAATACTTTTTACACTGAACGAGGATGTGAGCGGAGGCAGCCACACTGTGTGTACGCTGTGTTTGCTGACTAGAAGAAACAGAAGGCCATTGCCTGTGGATGTTTCTTATAAAATAAGAATACTTGAGAACAATGGAAGTAAGACTTGTTTGGAAACTGTTCAGCTATGTTCAAAATTAGTTTTATTTATTTATTTATTTAACTGGGGGAAAAAAAAGAGTCTACAATAAAATTAACTTCTCTAAATAGTATTTTATTTTTTCTTGAACAGTTCTTCTATAGAAGAGACTTTCCTATCTGTTCTAGCACAAAGGCTCTGCCTCACCAACACCATCACATCTTCCTAGCTTCCAGTCTTTTCAATATGAAAGACAAAACCAATAATCAGACAGACCCACAGCAAAATTTCATTGTTAAAAAAGTTACCATGATTACAGAATTACTAAGAAGTACTTATTGAAGCTGAATGACAATATTATGTATTTGTAACTTACTGAATGGTTGGAAGCAGGATACACTAAAAACCCCAAATATAAAAACCACACAGACTCAAAAATTCTCACAGTCTCCTAAAGGACATCATAAACACAAATAATTTATTAAACCAATTTCAAACTCAGCCAATTCAGTCAACTTAAGAAACAGGAAAAGAAATGAGAACATGGGTTTTGATAGAGCAGCTGATATTTCCTTCAGGAATGGCAAAACCATGTGTAAGGAAACAAAATTGACTCCATTCCTCAAAATAGCCTACTGCTACCAGACAGGTAGATCATAATGAACAATACGTAAAGCCTTCTAGATGGAAGAAATGCAGGATTTTATGAAAAAGTAGTATCTCCCCCTCTCCCACCTTTAATTTGTGAAATTGGGAAGGGGTATGTGTGCTGTAGAGAGATATAAACTTTACAAGCTGATAAATTCTTTATAGAACAAAAGAGAAAATACTATCTTGTCAGTAACTATTAACTATTTTATTTGGTTTCTATAAATTGGACATACTTTTTACTAAATCTGGACGATTATAATGAGCTTTCCACTGATCTAACCAGAGCTTTATGCCAAATTTAGTTTTAGCTACCTTAAACTACTAGATTTAGGGTGTGATCCCACTGTTGAATCACCCAAACAGAGTTAGATAGCAAATTTCTTTCCAAGTTTAAGTTTACAAAAATAGCACATCAACTACATGCAACTGTTTCTCCTGGGTAGGTCAAGCCTTAAAGGACAAAGCAGAAAAAGTGAAAGATTGATTTCAAATGAAAACCTGCATTGTTGGGAGCATATTTCAAGAAGATTCAAGTTTTACTTCAAAAGGAACTGTATCTTCACCTGCAAGTTGGCTGAAAATTTTAATCTCTCCTTTTCACATTCATCCTTTTTATTGCAGCTTGTTCTTGCTTTTCAAATGTTTGGCCATTGTAAACCAGACATTATTTGTGGGAGCACAGCAAAAGCATACAAATGATGTACTTCTGATGTAGACCAGTTATCTTGAAACAAGTGCTTCCTCATTTGTGCCTTGTTCTGGTACCTTGTTATTCCAGACACAAAATAGTAATGGTTTACTTTTAAATTTAAAAATGTCATATTTTTAACACTGCATGCATAGAAAACCTTGTGGGGAAAAGCATTGAAAAAAAATATCCCCGTAAGTGACCAGGAAGAATGTGAAGTGGCTCCCTAGCTAATCCTGCACGTAATCTCTTGGTTTGCTCTCACAGTGCTGTAACTGAACAGAATGAAGGATCATTATCACCTATGAGATGCAGAGGGGGAAACCAAAACCAAGTGCTGTTGCCAAATGAACTGTACTGAGAATACTAAGATAATGATAGCATTAACATTTTTCTTCTTTAACATCAGCTCTAGAGCATTCCATAACATGAATTCCACTGCTGTTCCCCATGTATTTAAGTAACCTTACATTAAGAACAAAAGAGTTATTGTGCTGGGTTAGACAAATATTTGTTGAGCTCAGGCTCTCTTACAGTGGCAAACAGAAGACTCCTCAGTAATATTAAGCCCAGCATGCAGTGATACTGCTAAGGAACACTATGTCAGGACCCAATTTTACAGAGCCCCCAAGACCTGAAGAAGTATTTATCCTTATTTTCTTCAGTGAATGTTTCTTTCATCAAGTTCTTAAACACAAAACACTTAGTATCCACAACATCATACCACAAGAAGCTACATTCTGTGCTGTATGCCACGAACCATCTCCGGATATTTGAGTATGAGTATGCTAAATATTCCTTTTATTTGATGGTCCCTATACCTTGAAGTAAAAGTTGGGCAGGGCAATGACCTTTCCAACATAGGGTGCAGTCCCATAAGACCCAAGTTAGAGCAGAGCACTCAGGGTCAGCTGCAATCCAGTGCTCTGTATCTTGCCCAGCTGGCCTTCACCATGGGCAGCCATGCCAGGAGTGTCCTCATTTGCACATGCTTTCCATGATGCTGAGGAAAGAAACTCTTTAACAGGCGATTATGAGAAACACTGGACATCAAAAGACTTCTATGGAGCTAGTACTGACTAATGTTCTTGAGCAGAGGGGTTTTTTTCATTTATTTTGATGCTCTATGAACAATCATATAATTTGCAGAAGGGGTTGCAGAACCCATTCCTAAAGCTGGGGCTCCAGCACTAGAAGCAGCAGCGAGATCACTTTCCTGCATCACTGAAAAATCATCAGGAAACAGTGTAGCAAATTGGCAGTCTGTAATAAAATGATTATAGTCCAAAGAAGCCAGGAGAACATAATTAGTATGCATGGTTTTTAATGCTGAACTAAAAGAATAATTATTTAAACACTAGAAATTACAATTCCTTTTATTGATTTATTTAAAATAAAACTTGTATCTTCTGTGATGTAAGTGGGGAAATTCTCACGTGGGGGTCCCAAATATGCTTTCCAAATTCTACAAATATAGAGACCAAATACATCAGGTGGAAGACTGTCTTCTGGGAAAACTAGAGGATAATTAATTCTCAAAACCCATTATATGATAAAGCAAAAACTTCGTGAGACTCCAGATATCTAGTGGGTTAAGCACAATGGTTTAGGGTTCCTACTGAAAATTTCAAGGCAAAGCAACACGCATCACAGATGAAGCAGCATGTCTTAAAACACTTTTTCCTTTGACTTACCTACACTATGAATTTACTCTTGCTAACAGCATTATTAAGGAAAGAACCGCAGGTGAGAAACCACTAGGTGAATAAACTCTGACACAAGGTTACATTCAGTCCACACGTTTTATAATCAACTTCACCACATCACTTCAAGCAGCAACGCTAAAGCAAGCATATGAACCAAACACGATATGAAGCCTCTTTGTTCCCCAGAAGGAAACCAGTCCGTTCCATAGAATATTTCAAAGGCATTAACATTTTTCTCAGCCCTTCCAATATTCGTCTCCGTCCAGTAAGAATTGCTAGCTTACAGAGACAGGGAAAATAAAGCCAAAAATATCCCGTTTAAATTGTAAAGTCAGGAAGAAAACTAGAGGAAGTATTTGACATCACCCAACAAAATCAGAAGTTTTCACTTAAACCAAAGCAGTGTTCTGAGATTCAGATATTTAAGCAAATTTTGAGGAGGAATTTTAAAACGCCAATGCAGTGACTACATTTTCTTTCCATGCATAACTTGTCAGCAGATAAAATATATCACAACTGTTTGAGAGAGTATCTGACAGTTGAGTAGTAAAAAACCAGTAAGGTGGCACAAACGACATCAGAAGTAGTATCAAAGAAGTATCAGAATAAATTACAATGGAAGGAGGTATGAACCCCAAATTTACTACGAAAAAATACGTACATGAGATAATTTTGCTTATACAGTGATATGTTTCAGAAATGTTTTTTTTCCTAAACGTAATACTTTTGAAAGTCTGATTATCTTTTTTTTCCTAGATATTATGAAAAGTATAACAATTAGCTAGAAATAGTCTACTTTGATTTTGATTGCTGATTAAGAACCTTGTGACTTTTTGTAAAAATTTTAGTGAAACTGGCCATCAGTCAGGCCTAGCAACAGTAACACATTAATTAAACTTATCTAGCCTCTCACCTGTCAAGATCTTAAGCATGTGTTTAAAGTGATGACTAGACAGCCACAAAGATATTACAGACCTCGGGTTTAGTTTAGACAAATGTCAGTTCACCACTAGTGAAGCATTTTAAGAACTAGTAGTATAAAGATAATAGTTACAGATATTTATTTGAACATCCTCCCTGTCATTGTCTAAGACAAGACCTTGTGAAGAAGAAAAAAAAATACAAGAAGTAAAAGACACAACAGATCTCCCAAGGATTTTAAGCAGAAGAGTTATAAAAGCAAATGAAAAGCAAAAGTTCAGAAAGCAGAAAATTATCACAAGATACAGAAAGCTCATGGACAAGACAGGGGTGGAAATTTCACAGAAAAGAGGCCAGAGGTTTTTGAGCTATTTGTTTGCAGAATTGCTTTCAGAATTTGCAATGCCCAAGCAACTGTTAGTGAAATTTTTCAGGATAACTGACTGATTTTTGACTAGTTAAAAAGCTAAAGGAAATAAGTAAGTTCCTCTTTCACCTAAAGAATTGGAACAGTACATTTGGGAATATTTTTTTTCTGGTTTAAGTGTTTTACAAAGACAGCTTTTTCCATCAAGAACCACTAAATGCATATGAAAGACTTCTGCCTTTACTAACAAGGCAGAGCATCTGCTGCTACAACAGAAATTCCTTTCCCTGCAGTGAAATTTTAAAGATTTCTTCTTCAAAAACAGCAAGATGACTAATTAGGAAACTTCTCAGTACAAATGCTAAACAGAAAATGTTTACGCTCTTACAATGGTTAACGCTTCACTCCCAATAGGGTGTCAAAAAACCACAAAAAAACCCTCATAAAATCAAAATTCAACTAAAAATCAATTTAGCAAATGCAAGATGGATCTTCTCCACTGTGATTTTTAGCAACTAAGTTACACAACAAATGCATACTGGAGTTTTGTTCCAGGCCCTGAACAGAACATCGTTTGAGAGAGGCAGCTGTTCAACATGACAGCTACCACAACATCCAAAGAAAGGCAATGAGCTAGAGCTAAGTTACACAATAAGGAGACATATGATGCTCACTGAAAACACATGCAAAAAACTTGGATAGTGACTAGACTTGGAATCAAGCTGAGATTAAACCCACTTTAAAAATAGACAGGAATACACAATTTGTGAGTTTCCACACTTGTTACTCTAAAGAATCTGATAAAAAACCCTCTGAACTGCAGTGGCAAGACCACAAGTCAGTCAACACTTCGAGATATAACTTTCAGAATTTTCTCCTTGAAATGAGAACAACAAAACCTCAGCAAGAGGTCTGCATCTCTACAGCTTTCTTTTTCTAAGAAAATAAAACTATAGCAAGGAAGCTTTGAAATAAGAAACTCAGATCTGCTGGATAAAACATATTAAAAGCAAAGGACTTGAAAACAAAATCATAGCCTGCGCCTTTGAGGGGATGGGATCTTCCTTTCAGATTTCCTCTCAGTTTGCCAACTGCCATCCACTTTCTGGATTGAAACAAGCATCGTGCAATTCTTTGAGATGTTCTGGAAATTCATCACATCTTAGGAGCCAAGTGAAGATTTGAGGTATCTTTCTGAGTCACACAGCTCACTCATTAGTTTGCAACTGTTCATTGCAATAAACAAATTGCTATCAGCATTTTCAGATCTCCTGCAGCAAGCAAGTATGCAAGCATCCCACACATTACTGGATTCTGAGCTGCACATTTATGAGGTTATCCTTTCATTTCAATCTAGCACAGCAAGACCCACTTCAACTCCACGACTATCCAGATGGGGCACTTAAGGACTTAAAAACAAACAATTTCAGTAATGAATAAAAACATACACACACAGCATCTCCCCACTATCAGTAAATTTCATCTAGGCATGAGGGGAGTCAAAACAAATGAGAATGCAATTATTCCTTAACTTTTGTAAGCTACTATTAAAGGAATAATGCATTACAATAGAGATCATAAACTTTAATGAGGCATAAACACTGTTTACATAATATGCAGAACAGCAATATTTACTTCATCATTATTCTTTTCATGAGATGTTGGTAACTTAACACTGGTGCCCATAAACTTCTTACTCAGAATTCACAGTTCACAGCACTAAAGTATCAATTGTTCTCTCCATCACAAAACCAATTTATTAGCAGAACTCAAATACTACAAAAAACTTTCTACAGTTGCTGACAAGATTCAAAATAAATAAACAAAAAGCCCTTTGATCTCTACTGTTGTTTCCTTCTCAAATGTCACCATAAAACAGTGTTGCAGTTAACAGATACCAGAACTCTTACAATTCTCAATGAAACATAGAGCTGTTTTCCAAATGTCAATTTTGACTAGGGAAAAAAAAAAGAACACAAGGAATTTCCTTCTCTCTTAATGGGAATGATATTTTACCCAAACTCAGTAATTAAAAAACCAAAACAAAACAATAAAATATAAAAGCACAGTGTTGTTTGTTGTAAAACAGTATACTAACTTGCCCCCAATAACAGAATCACTAGTTAAGACTGCATTTTTTGGAAACTCTATTATTTCTGCTACCAGCACCTTGTGATACAATCTGCTGGCTTCACTGACCAACAGCTTTGCTGAAAATCCCCCCAAAACAAAAGTTGTGCCTAAAATCCGATGCACCGTATACATGAGCGAAACAGGTATATTTCACAAATGAACACTCAGTGATGCTCAATTTGTATTTCAAGCACAGAAGCATACCTGCTAAATAGAACAAGTCTGCAAACCGGTAGGCTTGCTTTCTAAATCCTGACATAATTTTTAGAACTCATGTACCATTTGTGAGCCTAGACATGGAGGCAAATGATACAGCCAAAGGAAAGATACAGATTTTTTTCTTCTTTAAAAATCAGCTTGCACTAGGGCGAAAATTCAGTTCATATTTTGGCTATCATCACCCCTCCTCACAAATATCTGAATAGACTTACTCACCAGTCTTCCTGAAATAAAGCAACTACACCATGCATTTTTCAAGACAAAATCTTAGATGAAATGTCATTTACAAGTGATACTTATTATCTGAATTATCATTATTCTTACTGGAACCCTCCTCTATTTTACCTTACTGTTGCTATATACGATTGAGAAGTCTGCCTTCCTGCACTTTTCCCTATGAAGTACATAAAAACAAGGAGAAAGAGAGAGCATATCTGGAATGCACATTCACTGACAGTCTCGTGTTCTGAATAAAACACTGAATTATGGGGCACAGTGGAAACATTTCGATTACCATCCAGTCTTTAACTCTTGCAACTACACATATTCATTAAATTATTTCTTTGGTCACAGTTTACTCCAGCTCTCTACACTGTATATTATATTTAAAATACTGCACAACCAAGAAGGTTCTGCTCTTAGTGTGTCTTGATTGCTGCACTTTGGCTCAATTCCAGCCTCCCCAACAGGAATTGGGCCTGGTAAGCTCTGCAGGACCTTCTCAGCAGGGGAGGAGAGCTCCAAGGCAGCTAAAGGGAGTGTGTTAAAGATACAGAGGAGCTGAGCTGGGTGTCTGTAGCAGGTACACAGCCTGGAAGGCTTGCAAGAGAAGGCTGTTCAGAAATGGCCCAGAAGCATAGTGAATTAAAGCGCGCATGCAACCATAGCCTCCAGCCTCCATCACAGCATGATTTCTTTACTAAGAATAGCTGAAGTGCGCAGAGCAAAGGCTTCTCTGTGATTCTATGTGATTATACGGCTCCTCAGATCCTCACCAATAACAAACACCTAGGAAGGTGTGACCACAAAAAGCACTCTGACTTTTCCAAGGGTACTCCTGTACCTCCTGTCAGGGCTGCAAGAAAATGGCCATGCTGCCAACCAGCTCCAGGCCTGAGCTTAAGATAAATGAGCAGGACACAAGAAGCTGTTGCTACCTTAAAGTAATTGCATAAGAACATGAACTTCTTGGCAATGTCATCAGAAATACCAATCTGGGCACCCATGTGACTAAGCAATTGAGGAGAAAGTAATTAGGGATGAGTTGTTGACTTGGAAGAAGCCTGGGTTAGAGAAAGACAGGTGTAAGAAGTGAGACAGAGGGTCAGAAAAGGGTAAAATCTGTATCAAGGCATGTAAATTGCATGATCACTGCTTCCTGGGAATATATGCCAGATGGCTCTGCCACAGCCTCAATCTGACAAACCAAACCATTGTCCACATGTTGTGAAACCTTCTTCTGTAGTCAGGAAGGAGGGAACACGAGTTTTCCCTGGTTGGCAGGGTGGATCAAGCATCTTGGCGTGCCATACTTCATCATGCCATACTTCAGCCTGTCTACCCACCACATCCTAATGCTTCCAAGACCATAATCCCAGTTTGCCAATCCTGCTTTAAGGACTTCCTGAACAAGAAGTGACACCTGTGTATTAACTTCACTCAGGGATTTTTCTTCCATTCATCTCACGATGTCTCAAAAAATACCAAGAAGTGAATCACAAGATCTACAAAAGCATCCTAAACCTCTAAGCAAGCAAGGTGAAACCAGCATGAGTGCTGATGAATGCAATGCATTATCCATACAGCAGACAGACTGAAACAATAGTTTGTCCTTCTAATCTGTACAGATGTCAAGCCTACTTAAAAAACGTGTACCGGATTCCACCTATATGCTGTTGACAATCATCTTTGGAAACTGACAACTATTCTCCTGGGAACACCAGTCCCGTAGTGCTGGAAATACAAATCCTCCTTATCTGTTTTGCATTCCACCTCTGCTATACTCTTTCTCCACAGAAAAATGGATATAAATATACCCTTTTAAAAAATATTCCTCCTAAAAATAGTTATGAGCATTTATCTACAGATTGGTGAAATGGCCCAGCTGTACAGTCCAGCTTACAAAAATAACTTCTGATATGGTGTGAAGGATCTTGACTAGTAGGTGAAAAAAGAAGTATGATATTTAGAAACCAATTCTAGTATTCTGAGCAATATGGACTAACTTCAGGTTTTAGAAACTGCTAATTTAGAAATTTAGAAATTGCTAGACATCCAGCTAGGGCCTGGAAACTGTGCAGTCTGGATAACTGGAATAAACATGAAGAAAAGAGGCTGGTTGCCCCTGTTTCTTACAAGTATTAAAACTAGGGTGACTATATCCTCTACTAAACGTCAAAAGACTTGAATTTCCCCCATTAGTTTTGCTCCCTAGCTCCCCAGCTCCTCTCCCTGTCAATCAGGGACAATACCAACACAAGCCTCATGCACAATGACCCAGTCACTTGCTGGGCCAACAAATTTACACAGAGTACTGTAGGTCAGGTTTTAGTCACACCAGCAAGAATGAAAACAGGCAAATGTCAGGAAAGAATGGGAGACCTCTACCAATCATTCAAATGTTTTAATGCAGTGACATTAAAATTCATTATTTTCGTTTCCCATTAATCATGCCAATCAACAAGATGTAAAAGTGAGTGTTCTCCCTTTAAACTCACCATGAATTTCGCATTTCATTCGCTGAGTATTGTCACTATTCATCTCCATGGAAACAGTTGTGATGGGAAAAACTCACTGGTATATTGTATCACCAAGTGAATCAGACAAGACTAATTAAAGACAGCTCTTTCTAAATATACACACAGCCTGCAAACCCAGAATACTAAGAAAATATTTTCAAAACGGTCTTATAGGCAGAGTTTTATTAAAACTAGTAAGACAGTCTGATGGACAGATGCACAGGATTACAGTACACAGTTCAACTATCAAAAACCTTCTTTACTTAAACCAAAACAGCTCAAAATCTCTTGCTGATATACAGTGTTTATATATATAATATTTTTAAGTGACAGCTGGCAGTTAAGACCAATTAACCACTATAAATTTGTAAATAACTATATATACTATGTACTTCACAAACTTTCCACATACAGTGAGACTCCTACATTCTTTCCAATGCTTTAAGACATCCCATGACATTTACCACTAATAAAAATTGCAAAAATATGTGTAGAAACACACTCACAAACAGGAAACAGGCCCTGGTGTGATTACAAGACAGAGCTGCCAAGAAGTGCCATCCATACAGACATCATAGCTTTTCACTTGGATATTTTCACAGCTACCTGACTGTTCTTTAAGCCATTTACTTACCAATTCCTGTGGTATTCATATAGATTAATAAAATTCACTAAATATGAAAGGGCATGAACTAAATAAAAAAAATCACTGTGGAATTCTCCTATTACATTATCTCATTTTCAGTTTAAGTAGTCACTCAGCATATTAAGGGTTTATTTAAGGATGAAAGATATTCCACAATTTCAAGCTGACAACCAATTCCCAAACAGCTTCATAAGCATTTGGTTCCTATTTTTGTTTCCATTTTAATTAAAATTAAATTAAAAAACAATATAAATTATAGATGTGTTTGGTTTTTTTCTTTAATGAATATAAGCATTAATGTAGAGCAAGGAAAATATATCTTAAATTAAAAATGACATCAAAGTTACAAGACATTTCAAGGTCCCAAAAGAAATATATAAAGTTAGGAGAGAGGGAAGGTGTCTTACACAAAGAACCCCTAATTAATGCAGCCTATTTCTTAAATGCAGCAGGACTTTGACAACATCTCTTCAAACACAAGCCATTATCTCTTCTGGAAAGGGTTTCTTACCTCAGGAACAGATGCACTCTAATGCAATGTACTGCTCCCATGTCCAGTGCTATCTTGGACTTGCCTCATCTGCCACCTTCTGCACCACATTTCATTGCACAACCTAAACATGTCCTTACACACCTATAGACATTTTCAACACATTCTAAGAAAATCAGGTATTTTAGATATGTGCATTCATAGCAGCAAATGAAAAGCCACCTCCAATTCAAATTATATGCACATATGTACATATGTACATATTAAAATGTACATTTGTGCTTCATATTAATAAAGATGATACTACAGGATACAGTATTTATCAAAAAAAATTATAGTATTTGGAATCTGACGTATTAGTCTGATGCAAGACACTAAATTTTCATATATACAGCTATATGACACAAATTTTGTGTAAATGGAAGCAAGTTGTTCAAGTAATATATGTGCTTCAAATTTGACAGCCAGAAGAAAAGACTACCAAAAGATTCTTTTTTCTGCTACCATGTCAGAAGGGATTTAAACCTTTTCTGCATGACTTACTGTCTCCTCCATTCAAAATTTTTAATTCCATTAATATAAATGGCTCTTTTTATCAGCTCAAATGTACGCACTCTTTACAAATAATGCAATGAACATACAGTTAGGCAAAATAAAATAGCTGATTTCATAACTGAAAAAAATTCAAAGCAATTACCAATGACAAGTGCAACTATTTTGTTGCCACACCAGCATAAACAAGTCCTATTCAGATGCTTCTTAAAAACCGTGCATAGGTTATCTACACAAAAATGTGTCAAATTACTAGGAAGATACAGTTATTGAAAAGAAAATTAATAAAACTGCATGTGAACAAAAAGACAACAGAATAACTGGCATCTCAAGTGCTTCCCATTCACTGCAAAATAAGGCATAAGAAATTCAGGAAGACAGAAGATTCATAAGCACACAAAGGAAATACATCTGAATGCAGTATGATGTAAGTGTGCAAACTCTCACAGCCACGAACCACTAACCAAAAAGACAGTCAATCCAAAAGTAGTTTGTTTTTCTTGTAACAGTCTCAAAACTAACACATGTAATTCTGGAAGATGCTTGATATGGGGCATGTATGCTAATATCCTAAAAAACCATCAAATTAGTGACAAAGCAAAGAACCTTTCAACACTTCTCCTGTCTTCTTAAGCACTTGTAATTAGTCACTATCAGGACTGGGAAAGCAAAGTAGAAAGATGTAAGATTTGATGAAATATGACAATTTTATGTTCTTATTTAATATCAAATTATGACCAACAGTAGTTTTACATGAGCTACAAAATCAGCTCATTTAATTCTGATTTCTGTATTTTCTGATTCTAACATAAAATATTACACGTATTTACTATGTACTACAATTTAACATGAATGCATGGCTCAAAAGAGTTAGCCTGTATTGTTAGACATGAAGTCCTTAACAATTATTTTATTTTGCAGTGAAATATGAGCACAAAAGAAAACAAAAAAACAAATTAAAAAATAAAAATAAAAAAAAGGAAACCAAATCCCAACCAATGAACAACAATATGCAGAAAGCTGTTTATGGCTTTGCTATCCTACCAGAATTCATCTGTTTTGGATGTTTATGCAAATACATCATATTTCTAAGAAAATACTTAAAAGAGCCACCTTTGGCTTGGGAGAAGTATGTATCATATAAAAATGAAAAATTCTCTGCTTTACAATCCTAATATTAATTTTTCCACATACCTTAAGCATTTAAATAAAAAATTCTCCTTGTGAAAAAAATTCCAAATTTTTTTAAATATAACTGAAATGCTAATACTAAAAAACCCCACCATTATTAGAAGCCTCCATTATTAGAAGCCAAGCACAACACAATGTAATAATACATCACAGTATCTCTAAAAATGAGTCTCACCAACAGTTGCACTCGTAACATTTTTAGCTGTTCAGCAGTATTTGTAGGGAGTTCCATTTTTGGTAAACACTTGCATAAATCAACAGATTGAAAATCAGAAGCTTAAGGAAGAAAAGTAGCAAGTTCTAGTTAAATGTATCTGATCAGATTTCTTTTAAAAATTATTCCCTGCACATTCAGAAGTTTGAGGTACACTACTATAACCCCAAACTCAAGGAGTTAATTTAGAACACACAACAGTGATTCTCAAGGAAAAGAAAGGAAGCCAGCCAGTGAATTGTTTCCTTCTCTCATCTTGAAAATCCTGCAGCAGGATTATGCAGTTTGCATAAGTCCTCCCTAAGAGATCAGCAATTGCAGTAGGCCAGTGCAATGCCAAACAGTCCCAAAACATAACCACATCCTCATCTTGTTGTTTATCGAGATCATGTAACATCTTCAGGTCAGCATCTACCTTTATTACTTCATTTTACACAAGCACAAAGGGAGTTCTATGCTGTATCTTTCTTGATCCCTAACAGCTGCAAGAACCATCATGATTTCTTGAACAGTCTTTTCTTCATACATAAAGCGTACATGCATGATAAGATAAAGACATTCTTATGATCAAGTAGTACCTCAAATTTTACAGTATGCAAGTTAGCACCAGCACCAATTTTCAGGAATTCTCTCAATGCCAAAATTCTGACATCTGACATACCTACAGCTTACCTAAAACAAACAAGTAAAACCTAAATATAAATATATACATACACATGAACATATACACAGACCCACAACCATAACAATAATACTTTACAAGACAGAATCTGGAACAAGTTTAATGATCCACAGTCAAATAAAGGATTTTGGTTATTTCAAACTGCAATGAAAGCTTTTTCACTCACTTCTCAAAATCATGTAGAAATACAGACATAAAAATACGTAACTTTACCCTTCACAATTAATCCATATAGTAAGCTGTCTATATATTTATTGCAGTCCCTGTTTTAATAATCATGAATGACTCAATTGATAAGTTGCCAGCAAGGAAGACTTCCCACTATCAGTCAGGTAATATCCTGACAGTGGCAACCACGAAGCTTCTGTAGAAATACAGCAGATCACATCTACCTTGAAAATTCTTGTACTGCATTATCTGAGTACCTAAAGATACTACACCTATGTAGTATGAAAGCGAGTTTCTTTTGTATTTGCTGTCATGCTTTGGTAAGATGATGTAAAAGCATCAAAAAAACCCCAAAACCACATCCAAACTTTTTGTGGTAGTCTTTTAGGTTGTGGCCCATTAACCTCTTTCAAAATTGCTTGAAACAAAATATTATTCTATATCCTCCTCATCCAAAAGCTGTTCTATGAAACATACGTCAGTGAGGAGAATACATACCATACTAAATACCTCAAAATAGTAAAAATGTGTCTTTTAGCAGATGCCAGCTTTAGTATTGCTTGCTAAGAAAACTCTACAGATTACAGGGAAGTAGAGATTAATAATTAAGAAGCTTAGCAAGGAAATAAAAAATTACGACAGTAAATAAACTACACAGGAAATAAGACTGACCTGTCATACTCCTCAATCCCGCTTCTGAACTGCTTTAAGGGGGAAGAAATAATACTAACTTCCTCTTGAGACCATCCACCCCAAAAAAACCTGTCAGCCAATGAGCCTCTCTCATGGCCAAGGAATGGAGAGAAAATGGCACCCAAATGAGTGTTTCAGGAAGTACTCAAGAGCAAATGTTTCATTTCCTTCATTGTTATAGAACAGGTACTACCAAACTGAAAGCACCTTTCAGTTCCAGGGATCAGAGGTTCAGGAAAACAAAACATGATGAAAACTAGACACATGCTGGATTGAAGTAACATAATGTAATGAAATACTTTTTCCTCAAAGGACTCTTTGAACAAGGCAACAGATTGAAAAAAAATCCCCTGGATCAGAGAAGTCATGAAGAATACAAATTTCTTCTCGTAGAAATTAGGCCATGTCATGAGTGGAAAGAAGGGAAGGGGACAGGTATGACTAGCTGAACAAACAGCTAGAACAATTTCTAGAATATCAGACTAAAAGGGCATATCTCAGAAGTGAATCTAGGCGAGTAGAAAGGAAATGTCTTAATATCAAAAAGTTTCCATGGGATGCAGAGAGAAACACATGTGGGCAGCTGTCTTTTTCTTTGGCAGATGTTCTCAAACATCAAGACGAAGTATTTAGTGTTTTGTGCAAAACCTGTTGAAGACAAATTTCTGGCATCAACCATGAGGCAAAACTCAATTCATTTGCAATTTTTTATTACAGCTTCTGTTCTGCTTCAAAATCGCTTGCTTCTGATAAAAAGCTCTCAGATCCAGCATGCTTATGTATGTGGAACACAGATCCTTTAAAGATTGTACCCAGAACTTACACACAAGCACATTCAGCAACTACTTACACTTTTATCCAACAGAACAGAACAGCTTATATATATACTTTTCCCATTTACAGCTCAAAGATGGTTTACCTTTGGTGGGCAGCAGAGCCTTTCATAAAGACAAACAAAGTTAGTCACACTTTTTGAGATTCTTACATACCACACATGTTCCTAGGATTCACCATCATTAATGAATTAGTGGCCATTATTTCACAGTGGAGGTTTTCAAAGTAAAAGAATTATCTCAAGAAAGACTTCACTTGTCTGTATTTCAGATCTAAGAGGGAGAAAAAGCACCACATATTTAGACTAGGTTTTACAAGGTATATTTCTAAAATAAACTTCTCAATGGCAACTGAGTAATGTTTTTAATAATCTCAGTCCAACTTTCAAGTTTGGTACTATTGACGTATCGCTAATTATACAGCCAGATCATTTTCTACTGACTTTTCTATTTACTTTTATTTACTATTTTCTTAAAACTAGTGTTTCCTCAAAGGGAAAACAAGAAACCTTCAAGAACTATTTTAGGTTCTGAATAAGCAGTTTGTTTTAAATATATTTTTGCTACTGTACTTCTACCTGTTTTAAGCAGCCCTGAGTAACTGACAAAAGCCTAGAGGTGTCCTGAGTGCACCTGTTCCACCAAAAGGGAGGAGATCAGTGGGAAAAAAGCATCCATTATACACCAAGACAGGCAACAGCCACTACAGACTATGTAACAAATCACATAATGAAGCATCAGTTCTTAGCACAATTCAAAAAGTAATTCTGAAGCATCTTGGAACTGCCAGTGTATTTTCAGGGCCATTTAGAGCAGCTAAGCATTGCTAGGTCACAATAATCCCAGTAATATTCCTCAAATACATAGAGAGGTAAGTAGGAAACAGAAGACACTAGAGAACAGAATTCCCTACAAGGAGGTTATCTCTTCCTGTCAGATAATGCAGATTCTAACATCTCTGCACCCAGGTATCCACCTGGCAGGGGGGAAGAGACACTGGCATTCCAAATACATAGACACCCTTCTAGATGTGCTTTTCATGTCTGCAGTACCAAGCAAGATTTGGGTCACAGATGAAGGGATCCAGGATGGTCAGCACATGCCAGATTGATGTGAAAGTTCTGTACCACAAAACTTAAATAATTTTCTCTCAGGATATGTGTAGAAATTTAAGTATTTTAAAACTTGATCAGATGAAGGAAGTAATTTGGCACCTAAGGGTTTCCAGGACAAGGCTTTTTGTCTGTTAGTTTGAAGAAATGGCTTTCAAAGCCAAAGAACAAAGTCATGAGTACACTTTGTAACTTAACTTTAGCAGAAATGTCAGCTTGGAATGTCAGATTCTTGTCTCTTGCTCCCACCTTGACTGTCCCTTTTGCTGTGCCAAAAGAACAATTTCTGCAGCAATTTTAAAAGCAACAGATAAGTCAAACACAGTCACTAAACCATCAAAAAAATCAGAAAGGATACACTAATCTAACTTACACTGCAGCTCCACAAACTGCTGTGCTGGCACAAACAGGGAGTTGGACTTGGTATGGCAACAAACACCCAGTAAAGGAGAGGGAGAACAACAATTGCTACAAAAGGAAACATCACACTTTCATGTTCCATCTTTGTGACTTCAATGCTGCTTTATCTTCTGAGACAATTCTTTATCAAATTTCAAGCAAGAAAGAACAAATTTTAATGAAATAAGTAATTCAGGATACAGAAAATAGTCCATAATCCTTGTAATTAGAAAAAAATAATATGGAGTTATAAAGCTGACTTTACCCACTGCGGGATGTAAGAAGTAGGGTGTGATATTAAAATATGACTCAGTGACCCAGGGGATATTCTGTATAAGGTATGTCATGTATGCTTGGCAATTCAAAGCAGAAATACTAATCTCTATACTAACATTAACTGTGCCTGGTTCATATCCCTGTTGTATGATTTCTAGAAGCATTGCTATTAAAAAATTAGTCATGTCTCTGGAACAGTTTGCAGGTTGCAAAGACTAATTTACTATCTGTAATTAGAGCTTTGCCCATGTTATCAAGATGTAACATCAGGCACAGGAAAATGATCCTGGAATAGAAAGCTTTACTTGTAAAGATCTCTGGAATAAAAAGATCCACTTAGAATATTACGTAAGAGAAAACAGCATCTGTAAAAACTGTAGTTATTTCAGAAAGTGAATCTAAACAAGTTGGAGAACATAGCAAAGGCTGCTCTGGACTCCTCACAGCTCCCTTGAGAGTCTGACATCCAATGGCCACTCCCGTCTGCTCCTGCCAAGGTAATGCTCCACAAACCAGAAGTCCTTTTCTGTCCCTGCCAACAATTTCAGTGAATGAAAAAGCAAAATATCTGGACTTGTTATGGGGTTTTTTTAACATTAGAAGTTGAGAAATAGACCTAAGGGAGTCTGTCTGCTTGCAGAAGGCAAGTCTGGGAATTGCCATGTTTTAAGTATAGCGAGAACAGTACAAGACATGGGCAAAGCATAGCAA
Organism: Pachycephala philippinensis; assembly: GCA_013397055.1. Taxonomy (NCBI): domain Eukaryota; kingdom Metazoa; phylum Chordata; class Aves; order Passeriformes; genus Pachycephala; species Pachycephala philippinensis. The sequence continues at coordinate 570,415 of VWZT01012893.1, read as the reverse complement.
CAATAAAGATGGTAGAAACATGTCAGAAATAAAATTGAGTTATTTGATGGGGGTGGAGGGGAGGTCCTTATTCAAAATTATTCATATCACAAAGGCAAATGCATACGTAACTGCAAATCATCCAATGACATACTACTAAAAATAAGACTTTATCAGTAGAAAATTTAGTTGCCTGACCACAGGTGTCAATAAATAGCTACTCAGTATAACAAACTCATTTTACAGGGGATTTAAGAACTTCATTACAGCAAACTAACTGCCTAAAAATAATTTTTTCTTTCTCTTAGCAAAATTGAAACTAGAACTCTGTCACAGCCTGTCCCTTGAGGGCTAATATATGACCATCTTTCATACTACATGAAAGAACTTTCAACTCAACAAGTAGATCTTTTTTTTCTCACACAAGAAGGTACACAGGTATCACTTGTAGGATTTAAGCAGTAGAGGATACTGAGGAAGGCAAAATTCAACAAAAATTCTATATTAAGAAAAAAATTACTATTACTACTGCTGATGACTGTAAAGTTATGTTTAAATAACCTCTCTGCTGGAAAGAAAATCAAAGGAGCTGTGTTGTTAGTGTTGTTTTTGAGAGACAGCACACTTTTAGCATTCTTAATTTTCTTCCACATAATGTATTTTCTGGCCATTTAAATATCATGGCTCCTAGGAGCACTGTTCAATTTCTGGCTGGGCAAATCTTTTTATCTATCTAGGAAATATCAATTGCTCCAAGATTTCCCTATCCATTACTGGCAGATAGCACCAAACAAATACAAGAGCTTCAGTTTGGTCTAACGAAAGTCTCTAGTGCTCTCACATCCAAAGTATGCTTGTTCTATAGGTGCTTTAGGCATGGACAGGTAGGCAATAGTCAGAACAGGAACACAAAGCCCACTTTGGAAAACAAAGTTCTAGTTGCCTACTGTTATGTTCTAGAAAGACAAATCAATAGTAAGCATTCCATTTATTTTAAAGGATAAGTAACAGTTGTGTAAGGGGAGGACTTATGCTTTTAAGATCACACATTTCTATTCTCAGAAAGATTGACTACTAAAACCATTGAACCTGAAACAGAATTCAACAGTCAAAGAAAGAATATTTAGATTTTACTAAAGGGCATTAATGCATTGCCACCTAACGTTGAAACCCCCTCCATAATTCATCTGTCTCAACTACCATGTTTTAAAGTCTAATGATAATTGGTACTATTCAGCTTAAACAGTAAGTTCAGATTTCTCCTAGTCTGCAGAGGTGAAATGATGTTCATGACTGACTAGAAATACAAGTGTAAGAAGCTGCTTAAAACATGCTTTCCAAGCCCTGCACATTGATAGGAGTAGGAAAGTTTATTGTCGATACTTTTCTGAATCCCTTTTACTTTGTCACATTTTGCTTAATTATAGACAAGCAGTATAAAAACTCTATACCACTTAGAGTTCCATTAACAGAGCAAATGCTAAAAACATTCTCCCTTCTGCTCTTCACAGTAATTTGAAACGTGCTTATCCACATAGTTAAGGATAGGATGCTCTCTTTCTACAAGAAGATGACAAGAATGACTTGTAGAACATACAAGTAGAAACAGGTAACAAAGGAGGAGAATAGAAGCTTCACTCACTGACAAGAATCAGAAAGACTTGCTCTGCTGAACATAAGCGACAACAAGAAAATACCCTATGGGTATTGTTAGTGAAAAAGGAAGTTCAGGAAAATAAGATTCCTCTGGTGGATGGGTAAAAACAACCCAGTGATAGTGACACAGAAAAGACTGAAGTACCCTGTGTCTCTTTTTTTCCTGTTCCATACAGACACAGCTTGCTCCCAGATAACTGCAGGTACTGGCAGGGTTTGGGAAAGGGCAGGGAAACCAACAGTATGGGACCAACAGTTTTTGAACACTTAGTGTAGCTGCATTCAGACCCTTGGGGCTAGAAAGCGTTCACCTAAGGTAGCTGAAAAAGTTGGCCAATGTGATTATGAGATTGCTACCAGCTACCAAAAATTTTAACAGCTGAGGTGTTTTAGGGGTCCTAAGGTTTCAAAAAAGGCTAATTCCTAAGAAAGGTGAAGAGAACAGACCCACAGAACAGGCCAGATAACCTGAACTAGAAAGTACCAAAGAAGCCCACATGGAGCATGCCCTCCTAGAGCCAATTTTCAAACACAAAATGGACAATAAAGTAACCAGAAACAGCCAACATTGTTTTACCAAGGTCAAATTACACTTGACCAACCTGACTGCCTACTTTAATGATAGCTAAGGGAAAAGCTATGGATTTCATGGAATCAAATCCCAGTGAGGTCTTTTGGCACTATCTCACACAGCATTGTCTGAAAGCTGAGAAGCACAGAGTGGAAGAGTAAAATGTTAAGGTGAAAATTAGGCATCCCGCCTAGATCAAAAAGTAACAATAAATGAGTCAACGTTCACTTAGCAGCTTGTAAAGACCAGAATACCAAAGAGGTTAATATTGGGGTCCAAATGGTTAATTTTAAATTGTTTTGTGTTTTCTGCATTTGAGTTTTTTTTCTTAAATCAGCACCCTGAATGATGAGGCAGCCTACATTCCAGGAAATTTGTAGAGAGCATTACATTACAGGGAGTAGCTAATCCAACGAATGTCACAACTTCAATCCATAGATAACCCAAGAAACTTGAGGACTAAGCAAAGTAAGAAGGGCACCCAGCAGATCCAAGCAAGTTATTGTTCCTTTCTACTCTGCACTTGTGACCCTGCACCTGGAACAGTGTGTTCAATTTTGAATCCCTAGCTGAAGAGTAATGTTGAAAAATTAGAGGGTCTAGTAGGGAGCACCAAGATGGTCAGGAGCCCAGAGCACATGCACAAAGAAGACAGACTGTGGGAGTTGAGCTTAGTCAATCTGGCAAAGAGGAAGCTAAAATATTACCTAGTAGCAACTTAAAACCATCCAAAATGTAATTACAAATTTGATGGGTCAATGGCAATAAAAATGTAGCTCGGCTGTTCAGATTCAGCACAAGACCTCCAGAGGTTCTATCCAAATAATTTCTATGATTCCATATGACAGCTCATTGTTCTACAAATTCTAGAGACAATGATGACTCATTTTTTAAGACAGGCAAAATTTTCACTGCTACAAATATATACTTGTGTATAAGTTACTTTAAAAGCAGTCCCATTATTAAAGAACTCAGTCATCCCAGGTAAATATCTTAACAACACTTGAGCTCAGGAGACTGCAAAGAGATTTTTTTAAGAGCAAAGGAACGTGTTTGTTACTTGTTAAGAGTCCTTATATGTGTTCTGGTTTCACCTGGGATAGAGTTAATTTTCTTCCTAGTAGCTGGTACAGTGCTGTGTTTTGGATTTAGTACAAAAATAAACTGTTGATAACACACTGATGTTTTAGTTGTTGCTAAGTAGTGTTACTCTAAATCAAGGATTTTTCAGTTTCCTATGTTCTGCCAGTGAGAAGATGCACAAAAGCTGAGAGGGAGCATAGCCAGGACAGCTGACCCAAACTGGCTAAAGGAATATCATATCATTCAGGCTCATGCCCAGTATATGAATTAGGGGGAGTCATCTGGGTCAGGCTGATCACTGTTGGGGGACAGGCTGGGCATCGGTGTGGTATGCCATTGTATTGTGCAACACTTGCTTCTCTTGAGTTTTATTCCACTTGGAAGAAACAGGAATTTATTCCTATTGGGACGAATAACAGAGGAGAGTTAATGGTTAAATTGAGATTTAACAATAATTGTTTAGCAGGGTAGGCCTTGGAGAGAAGCCAAGTAGGAATTATTATGGCATACATGGTGCTTTTCTTGTCTTTGTGTTTTGTTTTGGGAGGATTGGCAGTTGGATCCAATCTTTAACCTTATTACGGGGTAATGGGTTTGGTGTTGGCCTCTGCTGCAGGGTCGGGTGGTTGTTGAGTTTGGGCTTCTCTTTTGTATTGTTAGTGTTATTTATGGGGGGTCGGGGGTGGGATATTGGTGGTTTTTGTTAATTCTTGTGTCTTTAGCAGCAGAGCTCTTTCCTGAGACTTCAGGGGATTGACAGGTTCTCTCTTTCTCTCTCAGTCTCCCTCTCTCTTCCCCCCCTACCCCCCATTATTATCATTGTCATAATTAGTGTTATTCTATTTTATTCTGTTTCAGTTACTAATCCATTCCTACCTTAATCCACGAGGTTTATTATTTTTCAGGTTCTCCTCCCCACAGCAGGGAGGAGGAAGGCAGCAGAAAGTGAGTGAGCAGCTCCATGGCTACTTAGTTGCTGACTGGGGTTAAACACCAACAATAAGGTACTTCACTAGACAGACAAACCTGAGATCTGCAAGAAGCATGACTATGTTCTGCTACAGCATGACCAAATTCCACTGAGACCTTTTCATAATCATTGACCTTAAACATGCAAAACCTTGTTGCAGCAAAAAAATATAACTTCATTAACAACAGAGGAGTTACTCAGCACATTTAGATGGGCTTTTCCATAATTTAGAGCAATTAACTGTTGTATTTTAGAAGAATTTGCTTAGATTCAAATCACTGGTGAGTATTGTGTCAATTGGTCAGAGGGACAACAATCAAGAGGTTTGAACAAAAGGCAAGCACTATTGCATTCCTGAAGTAACATGCTCCTCTACCCTGAAAAGCTACTGAAAACAGCATGCAGTTCTGTCTTCAGAACTCTAAGAAAGGTGAAGGAATAAAGTAACAGAAATGCACAACTGTAATCTGTTCTTTTTTATGGATAGTAGATACCATTGCATCTTATCATCTTTAAACTATTTTGATATATGCCTTTATAATTTTCATTCGAAAAATTACCACTTCAAAAATCTAAAACATGCCAAAGGCACGCTTAGCATTATAAGAAAAAGTTTTACATTTAACACATGCACATGTCTCAAAACTGTCTTTTGATATGAACTCTCAGACTAAGTCTAAAATTCTATGTAGAACTCTAAAATTCTGAGCAGAACAACGGGCTGTGTTTTTTAAACCAAAGCCCTTCATCTGTAGAGCACAGATCCAAATTGTCACAAAAAATACCGCAAGCAAGTTACAGTGTCCAAACTGTCTTTCATGGAATACGAATACATTTTTGAGGTCAAGAAAGCACAGGTGTTTCTCTGACTGCACACTCTAGACTGTTCCGTGCATTGAAGTTGTCCATGGCAGCACTACCCCACTATGGCAAAAAAACCCCAGCAAAATAAACCCAAACCTAAAACAGACTATAAAGCAAAATGAACTTTATTTGTTCAGTCACTTGCATAGAACTGCAAGCTGCAATTCTTCTTGAAAAGCATCAGCTCCCTTTCACAAAACTACCTACAGCCTGCCAATTTTAGGATGGCAAAATTTCTTACAAAGTAAGATCCAGACCAACTTAATTATTACTGAAGGGAAAAGCATACCTTGACAAGCAGGCTGAATTAATGGGATTCTTGAGAGCGATGTTCAAGTAAAAAATGCTGGCGGTTTTTTTGATAAAATGTTTATTTTGAAAATACTTAAACCTGATGCCCATTGAATAATTGCTATCTACTATAAATTTTTCTTTCCCATGCCTGGAGATCAAAACTGTAGTAGAATGATGGTTATACACAGCACAGGAAGCTTATACTGCCAAAATCTCAAGGCCAAGATTGGAAGCAGGGGAATGGGCATCAAGAATACTGCCAAGCCTTCTATCCATCTATTACTAAACTGGCAAGAATTTCTACTACTTGATGAAAATAAAGCCGAACTCTTTTACTTCCTTGCCAAAATTAGGGCGAAGTCTGTAGCAGAAGGCAGGAAGCCAGTATTTACAGATGGCCGACGTGCTGGGCAACCCTGTTCTGGTTAAGATCTGCATTTTCCTGTACAACGCTATCAAAGAATGATGCTACAGATGGACTGAATAAACCAAGGTCTACCCTGGAGTTCTCAAATGCAGAGCTAAAACAAACACAGTAGTTTAGGTTATTATTTATTTACAGGTATTTCAGATCACATAAAACCTATAAGGGGCTGGGATTCCTGAACACACACTATGCACACACCAGCAGACACCACAGGCCTTTTGCCAGATCCAGCTGGGTCAAACGCCTAATCACCATTTCACATCTTGGTGAGTTATGGCACAGATTCTGCCTTCGTCTCTAAAGGCAAAAGAATGTGTGGAAGATGCAGGTGATACTTCTGGCATCCATCATTGTCACACTACATTCTCACACTGACTGTACCTTTTTCCCACTTTTATTGAAAAGAATTTCATATTCAAATCAAATCTTTTGTTTGTGAAACACAGTTCCCAGGTTCAATTTCCCTAGCTGTTCTGCAGCCCAGAATATTTTCTGTTTATTATTCTTGATTTTTGACCCTGATACATGACAACATTTCTAAAAACTCATGTATATTTTTAACTCATAAATATTAATGAAGCTAAATGCTATTAATACCAATCATAAGCAAGTAGTACAGCTTGACAGCAGAGTAACACTGTATGATAAATCAGCATACTAAGTAAATGAGTTTACAAATAGTTAGCTACTTTAGTATTTTCGGACTTGTATCTAATTCTCAGTAGCTTTTAAAACATCAACAAAATCCTGGTGTAAGTCATTTGCAGCTAATGTTACACCTCTGTTATTTGCACTGAATTCATGTATGTCTGTGATAATCTGAAACTAAACTTTATTTACCATTTAGGGTGCAAATATGCTGGCTGTTTGCTCTGTGGTCCTGCAATGCAGATCACTTGCATGCTCTGACCACTGACAATTACACATGCTGCTACTTTGCACTCTGCCAACTGTATTCACTTGTTCCCTCACCACTTAAAGCACAATACTGTGAAGACTTACATATTCATTTCCACTGAGAGCACCAGCACGTTTAATTGAAGTTAATGGGAAAATTCACAACAAAATGCTAAATACATGTAAGTAAAAAGTCTTTACAAAGCTCTTCCACTCCTAAATTTAGAACATTTAAGCAGCATTTTTTTCTAGTGTAAATACACTTATAACAGTATTTAAGCATCTGTAAAACAAATTAGACATTGAGAGCACTTCCTAATTCCAAATATAACTGCATTGCAATAGTAGCTGGTGGTCCCAAATTAGATTAGGATTTGTAGTCTAAAAAAACAGACAAGACAAAGACAGTTAAGCAAGAAGGGTTGTATTACATAAAGACTGAACAGAGTGTGATGTTTTGCATTCCTATTAATTTCAATGTGACAGTTGGTGCTTATTAGAAGATTTTTCTGCAAGGAGCTTAGAAAGCAACATATTAACATTCACCATTCAATTCCTCCCAAGTCCTTGCATTCTATTTCTGTCTTTGGCACCAAGTATCCAGCCTATTCTTACAAAGAAATACATCCAGTGATTCAGACAATCTAGGAAAGTGAACCACATTCACAACTAAAGACTAAAGAAGAACAACTGCTTTCAACCTAATCTGTTAGGCAATTCCTCCCTAACCCCAAATTAATAACCCTGAGATTAAAACTAAGACTACCAGTAAGACATAGCTTTTAGTATCATTAAGAACAATTAAGAGACTTTCTCTTAAACTGAGAAAGTCTCAGTTTAAGTGGCAATCAATATCAAATGTATTTTACAGAGTAAGAAAGTGTTTTCAAAATCTCAGAGAAACCAGTAGAACCTCTAAATATTTGTCATTTGCCTAATTATTTTTTTCATACTTGAGTAAACCTATGTGCTAATTTCCATAAAATTATGTAAAAATATAAAAGGCATCTGCTACCTTGATTCTAGAAAAGGCAAGCAAAGTCTTTTTACAGCTACTGTAAAAAATCAATTGATCACTACTACATATTATTATTACTATAAAGACTAGAAATACAAATTTTATCCAAGTATAGGTTAACTTTGAAGACATTGTAACGATATGTATAATTAAAACTACTAACCCATAATTTCATTTATGCCTCCTGCAACTTGACACATGAGAAGCAGTAAGTAGTACAGAAGCTGTTTTGCATTATCTTATGTTAACCATGACAGCCTGCAGAGCTGATTCCTACATGATTCTGTTTGTAAATGCCTCTACTGAGAAGTCTGACAATTTATTCATACACTTTTCTAATTACTAACTGACTATTAAGTGGAAGGACTTTGCTTCTTATTGCAGGACACTTTAATTTCTTTAAGAGCCATTTGAAGCATTTTGAAAATGCAAATTTATATCATATGCCTCATATTGAAGGCATAATGAGATATTTAAAAAAACCTCCAGCAGGCTGAGCAAATTAACCTCAGGAGAAGCTGTATCAGTCCTTCCCCAATATACTAGCAGATACGCTGAAAACATATTAGATTCTTTTATAGCTTCTGAAGTGTAATCAATGCAGATTTCAGACTACTTTGTCTAAAGTTGCTATAATTACCAGAAATACTCCCTTAAAAAAGCAACCAAACACTTCCTTTCGGAGTTCTGCTACTTCAGAATTAGTAACTCTTTCTAAAAACCTTCAAGGTGAAATAACATCAAGTTAAAAAAATAAAAACAACCCCCACACACACACTTAACTTTTACATGATGGTTTTATTTTCTTCAGCTGTTACTTGTGTTGATCAGCTGTTGACCCCACCAACACTCTGACAAACTTTCAGCTCCATGATATCATGAACATTAGTTATTATTAGGTGTTATGCCTTTAGCAAGATGATTCTCAACAGTCTTTTTTGGGCTTGCCTTCTTTTGCATTTAACTTGACAGCCTCTCTGATCTATTTTCCCCCTCTGTATTACATACTTTTATTATTAAAAACTTCCTTTCTCCTGAAGTTTCAACATGTCACCTTTAATTTTTTGGTCTTTTGATACTGTATCAAAGCCTGGGGAAACAGAGGAGTACTTTGTAGTTCTTGCAGAGTAGTGCTTATGATGGCTACTTCCCAGTTCCCTTCTGGGGGAAACGGGAGCGCTCCACACCTTCACAGCGTGGTTGCCACAGAACGGAAAAGCAGGTACACAGGCTAACTGGGAGATGCAAGGCACAGCAATGGCCTTCTGATCTCGATAAAACTGAGACTAATACATTGCACCATTCACAGAAGCTAGAGGTCAGCCAATTGAAGGCTTTCCTTTTGCAGCCCACAGTGCAGTTCAGAGTCTCATACAATGACTTTAAACAGATTGCACAGCATCACAAACCATCCAGCTGCTCTTTCGGACTTCCCTTTAGCTAGCTGCCTCAATTTATATATGCTTTGTCTGGTTTTTGAGGGTTTTTCCCTTTTAATGCAAGCTGAACTTGACTAAAAATTACAGATTACAGCTTCCATAATTAGAAGACCCTAAGTAAAATGTTATTTCTTCTCCTACATCAAACTACTTCTTCCTAGAAGCATTTGCCTTAGCATCTAGAATTTTGGTCTTTGCATTCTGCACCAATGCAATCTTAACTCAGACTGCATGGGAATAATCCAATTTCTTTTTACAACTACTTTTTCTTCATTTTTCCCTCAAGAGTAATTGTAGTGGGTGAGGGAGAGGACGTGAGTGAAATGGCACATTATTGTTTAGGCTGCGTTAGGGAGAGGATAATGGATGTGAGCATGGGAGTGACCGGAAGAAGGTGTTATGATAAAGAAAGGAGAAACGCAAGATAAAAGCCTGATGTTGGTATAACTTGAATAAAGTGAAAAACATCATCACTCTTATTTAATGCTATGAACTTTTATAACACTTTTTAGAACACAGAGGGTTTTTTTAGAATATCATCTACAGAGAATATGAAATTATGAATAGCATATTAAGCAGCTTGTTGACATCTGCCAGCTGCCACTCAATCTTTACCTAATTTTGACCATGAACATTGCATGGAAAACAAAAGTTGAGTGTTATTTACAAATGGCAAGCTGGAAAATAGGAATTCATCATATTAGTGGAAACTAAAATAACAAGTTGAAATGCATGCTCAAATTTTTCCAGATGTAGAGGGAGACTTCTCAGAAGGCAATATTCCCTTTCACATTAAAAAACTGTACATAGAAGAGCACTGATTTATTGACAGCTTGACTGAGGTGTAATGGAATCAGGCAAACATTATTGTTAACTCACATTTCAGGCAACCAACTCAACAGGCACAGGTTAACAAACTGACCTCACCAGGATTCCCTAGTTCCTGGTATGTCCAATTTCCCACTACAGTCTGTCACACAATACTCACGGTAATCTGAAACTGAGCTTCAGAAATGTATCCCCCCCACCACAGTGTCAGTAAACAAGCAAAGCTCCTCAAGCTACACCAATACTGAAGATCAAAATAATGACATTTCCATACCTCAAGTAAACCTTGACGGATGAACTGCTTAACAGAACAAAAACCAGTATCAAGCACACTAAATAAAGCAAGTTATTGCACTTAAAATGTTACAGTGTTTCAAAAACGTTATTTTCAAAATGCTTTCATTTGTGTTCTTCTCACATGAAATGCTCTTTCAGTCATGAAGGAAATGTTCCTCTTCATGCTTTTGGTGTGCTTTTGGGGATTTTTGTTTGGTTTTTTTTTTTCTTTTTCCTTTGAACCTATGAAGTGAGTATTCTGTGTACAATGCGCCTTTAAACAGAAACCTAAAAATTAGCCTGCAGGCTACCTGGTCACAAAAATAAGCATGACCAAAACACCATACTGTTTGTAGACCCATGAGAAACTGTATCCTCAATTTGTAATAATTTGAGTAATTTTCAATTTCTTGATTAGATTTGAATCAGTACACTACCTCCACCAGAATTATTCTTAACACGTCAAGCTTGCTGCTAGGAAGGAGCTTGCCGCAAAAATATTTCTCCCCTGTAAAATGTAGAATTCCAATACCTACAGAGAGATTATTTTATTACATGTATAATGCAGTGGTTTGGTTTGTATCCATTATTTACTCTTTTTCCTCTGTGAGATAAGGATTAGGAGAAAAGCAAAGCAGGCTCAAAATATAGAAAAGTATGCTTGCAAAACCGGTATAGCTGCTTCCAAAGAAAGACCCCTTTTTTACTCACAGCAGATCCCCACTAATTAAACCTTCAAAACGTAACATTGCTTTATAGGTCAAATTTCTTTAAGAAGTTTCTGTGTTTCTCAGAATCAGTTATTTTCATATGTCAAAGGCTGGAAGCCTCTGATACTCTGGGGTCATAGCCTTTTAAACTTATCATAGCAAATTATTTAATCATGAAATTCTGGCTACACACATATTCACTTCACTCATTCATTAAATACAGAGTCCTAATTTTGTAAGTGAAGACTGCAGAGACCTAAAGATTTCTTACCTACATTTTTTTAATGTGAAAATAAGCAAGCTAGGTGAAGGCAGTCCCCTCTGTGCTCCATTTTCCAAATTTTGATTATTCCCACAGGCCATTCAAGAAATAGTGATGTGTTAATAGCATACTTGAATTAACTATATTCAGATAATGGGAAGCTTGCAGGAAAACAGCATAGAAAGAGGATAAAAATACTCTAGGTCCACTAGAAAATGTTATGGCTTGTGACTTGAAATATTTAGCTTTGTACTAGGTTTTTCTTCTTGTATACTAATCTGTATAATGGTAGTACTCAGCTACCCTGTCTCCTAAGTGCAATATAAAGCTGTAACAAAAGGTTTTCTACATTTAGTTTACAGTGTATGTAGCTGAATGTTAGAGATCTTGGGTTAAAATACAGCTAACCTGAAATAACAGGTTTATAAAAACCTATGCTCACCTTATTAAGGTCAATGCAATGCATATTAATTGTACAGAGTATCCTCAAACACTTTCAGGACCCTTACATTCTGGGAAAATAAAGAGTTGTCCAAGAGTGGGTCAGTATTTGCAGCATACTGAAAAGTTTTCATCTTAAGACTTGCCCCTTACAATTATTGTGCTCAAATGAACCACATTTTCTTGACAAACTGAAACCAGTGTCAAAATAGGAACATTTAGCAAAGAGATGAGATGCTCTGCTACACAGAAGATTTGATAACAAATTTCCAAAACACATGCTGCAATTTCTAAGGCCACTACAGTGATAAACATTAAACAGTCTCTGAAAGTTCTGCATAATTAAGTGGGCCACGAGTTTCTTTGAGGAAGTCTTTAGTATTTCTTCTGCTGTATGAATCTGTTATATGGACAGATGTATAGACTAATATAAAGAAGAGAGATTATGCTGCTGAAGCTTTTTTCTGCTAAGTTTTTTTTTTTAACTATACAGATTAAATAATTACTTCTCCATTAGTTCTCTTTTGATCTCCAGAACATCATTACTTTGTAGACTTTCTTCACTCCAATCCAGTATTTTTGAGTACAAGATTACTTATAAGAAAGTGCTTCTGTCCTTTCTTAAAATAGATTCTGAGTGGGAGCACATGCCATCATGATGCTGTAACTCATCAGGAAATTATGATGCAGTACCATCTTATTCTAAAGGCACCTGCTAGCTAAGATATGGACAAGGTCACATCAGCACTTTTTATGTTTCTCAGGACTATTTTCCTTATCAGATTAAAAGAAGTCCAGCAAACAAGCAAAAACATAGTATGTTTTTTAAAGAAGAAACAAACATAAAACCACCACCAACAAAAAAACCCAACCAAAGCGAAACCAAAACTAACCAACCAAACAAAAAAACCCACCAAAAAACTTGACACCAATCACTTTGGGTAACTTCAGTTTTGATTTTGCATAGAACTATTACTACCAAAAAAATTAGGATGGAAAATTATAATTGTGAAAATACTAAGTGTACATAATATAAAAATGCAGTGAACTACCAAGGATTTATTTACCTAGGAAGGCAACAAATTGAGGGGAGTAGTTCTGATTTCAAATGTTTTTTTTCTTTCTTCTTTTTTTCTAATCATATGGCATGTAAACAAGGGTGTAGGAAAGACTGCTGGGGAGAGCACCCCAAAATTTTTTTCCTGCTTGCTACAATCTCAAAGTATACCCAAATAACTTTTGTTATGAGAAGACACTGACGAAGACTGCATCAGAGAAGCCATGAAAGAAAAACCTTCCTAAGTAAAACAGGCAGTTAGTTATTTTGATTTTCTTGAAAAAAAAATATTTGTTCTTATTTAACTTAAACAACTGAAAGGAAAATCTGGTTGTCCAGCAGCTTAATTCCTTCAGGTGTATTAATAAAGCATCCAGGCTGTGTGACCCCAGAATTTTCTGACTGTTAAGATACTTTTATTTAAATGGCAACAAAAAACAGAGCTCCTGCTATCACCATATTCAAATATGTGATAAGCGTGGTGTTTTCTTATCATCTGCATGGCGTCTGAATTCTTGGCAGCATGTAATAAAAGTATTTTTGCATACAAGCAAAATTCAGGCCCTCAAGTCCTATACAAAGTAATCCAACAAACACCACAGGATTTCCCTAGAAATAGACATGATATATGCACTTAATTTTTCTGGTGGAAACTTTATAGAAGGCTAAAGCTCCACCAAGCCACATGCTAGGGAGGTTCATGTGCAAAGTAACCCAGAGGTTACAGCTGAGGCAGCAAACACACCCCTGTGACAGGACAGGGGTGGGGGCTGTGGAACAGCACAAGGTACACAAGGGTCTGCAAATGGCTTGGGACCACCAACCCAGACCTTCTCCTGCAGATACAGAATTACAGCAAGTACCACAGAGGCAAGGATCTTGGGCTTAATTCCCTGTTAGCATATGGGGATTCAAAAACATGCATTTATTTCCCAGAAGAGCACTTTAATTAGGAAACTAAAAGGCTGGATAGTAACAAGCTTCTTGTCTGCTAAAGCAAGGTAACTACCCAGCTAAAAATTAAAATGCTATGGCAGCTGGACAATCAACAAGGATCACACTGCAACCTAATAACCGGGCTGCTCAACTGGGAGAGAAGACCTAGATTCTAGTCCCTGCTCCATGGACTATTTCTGTTTTGATACTTGCCCTTTAACAGGAAAAGAAAATTCAACAATAGTTCAAAATGCAAATACTTGAACCCTGTTCTCTTCCCTCCCACTGCATGGTCCAAACTGCTAAGTTTAAGACACTAAAGCATCATGTCTCCCTTTGGATCTAGCCTACAAAGTGTTACAGATACCTGGTTTTGATTGACTATTTATCTCTCTCTTCAGAAATACAAGATTTCTCAGAATTTGGGCACCTTTCCAGCCATGAAGCTTTTTTAATTTCACAAGTGTGTAGCTAGGGATGTAGCTCCTAATAGCACTGCTCTACAGAGAGAATAAAGGCAATGCATTCCATTTTAAAGAATATTTAAAGCTGCTTCTACTTTTAATGCAGCATTCCCTGGAGCAACCAAAATATCCCCAAATTACTGGATCAACACAATATTCTCTGCTTAGGGAACACACAAGCTCTAGTAAATCCACCTCACAAGTCTAAAACAATGACTTAACACCCTCCTCTGCCCCTGACATCCATCATCATACTATATGTTAACGCTAACCACCTTCTTGTGTCAACTGCAGCTTTTCTTTCTTTCTGGTTGTTTTTTTTTTCGGTGGTTTTTTTTGTTTTGTTTTGTTTTTTTGGGTTTTTTGGGTTTTTTGGTTTTTTTTGCAATTTGCATCTTTTGGATCATATACTATTTTTTTGTTTGTCTTCATTCAAAAATCTTCAGCCCGCCCTTAAGACAAACAAGAAAGGTAATGTTCACATAGGTTGATCAATATGATAAATTAATTGTGAAATGTTTGTTCATTTTTTTAGAAACTGTTATATACTTCCAAGTACCACAGTAAGATAAAACTACTGGAGCTTCTTCAACTTCCCATCTCAAATTCTTATACCCTGGAGCAAGAACAGATGCAGTCATAAGTAAAAACTCAGATGTAAGAGAAAGGCAAAATGTATCATTCCATGTATGTCATTTCCAGTAGACTAATAGTGCCTCAGTAAATTAAGAGGTTTGCAAACATTCATTATCAAAGAAATATATAATTATTACTTTCAGAATACTCTAATTTCATGTCTTCCCTTAGGTTAATGACTGCACTTTAGGCCTCACCCAGAAAGGTAAAGCTTTGGTAATATTAATACGACAGACATTGAGGAAAAATCCAAAGCCTCTTGACTCTCTTACAGCAAAGTATACAATAAAAATATATATTATGTAATTCTACCATACAGATTATACTTCTCTGAATTAGCTAATTTGAACAGACTAGTGAGTTCATACAGGCATTTGTTTAAAACACAATAGACAAACTGTCTGAGCAGAATTTTAGCTATTCAGCTAACAAATTCTATACAAAAGTATTCTGTTAAAAAAATGAGGAACTAAAAGGAGTAAGTCCAAGAACAAAGCTAAGTCCATGTAATGCTTTCAAGACATCTGATCCTGGTTACTTGATTTGGAAAAGCTTAGTAAGAAACCATACTCAAGCACAGAAAAATCCTAAAAAAAACCCTCACTTGCTTTCAAAACAGAAAAACTGAACTGAAATAAAAGTATCATGTATGTTCTAAGAGCATTTCTCAACTGCTAAAATTTGTTTTTATAAATGATCTGTAGGCCCTTGATGCAGAGACTGTTATATACATATTTAATAAATGACATCTTATTTAATACTCAAATTGACTGTGGCCCCTAGGGATGTCTTAACTTATATATTACATTATACTAGCTCTCTTAGAAATTCTTAAATAACCAAGAAGTGGTTTTTACCTAGTAAGCTATATTTTAAAAGTCAGGCTAGAGTAGCCAAAGTCAATTATGAGTGAATCCAAGCTAATACAAGAATCCAAGTTTATTTCATGACCTTGCATATCAGTTTAGTGCTGGCTCTTGTCCTCAGACATTTAAAAACTCTTTTTTAGCATGTAGCCTGTGTAGCATATGTTTCAAGACTACCTTTTTACCTGAGCATTTGCAAAGTACTTATATAAATAAAAGAAATCTGCATAATGTATAAATAAAAAGTAATGTATTTCAGCAGAAAGAACTTCATGCACAGTGAACAATGCTATCAGTCACAATCTAGTATCTGAAATTACATCTAATATAGAATAAATCACAGAACTGTGTCAAGCTGTGAAGTACTGTGAGCTTTAAATATCTTTAAACCACATCCTTACTCAAATTATCTCATTTGGGCACCCAATGAAAGGATTTTCTTCAATTACATTCACATACTCAATTTAAGAAAAAGAACAGTCTCTATCTTAAGATGTATCATCAATGCACAGTAATTGACATTAGATATTTGTGTAAGAGCCCAGGGGAACATTGCCAATATATAATATTGACTTAAATGGAACTTACAGTTAGAATGTATACTTTTTATTTTCCTTATGAAGATAACTCCTTGAAAGTATGGAAGCTGAATTTCCATTTCTGATTGCATTGAAGGGACAAGAAAAGGTGGTGAATCACTGATGTTTTTTCAGCAACTACAAAAAGCTAACACGAGAGAAGTAAAAATGCTACTCGCCAACTGCAAAAAAGCCATTAGCCAACAATGTAAACAGACAAAAGATGTTCATAAAAGACTTTCTTCATCCTAGAGGATGGGTACCAGATGGCAAAGCCATACAGTGGGGCATTGCTTCCTTGCACTGATCTATGAATTGCCTGTACTTCTGAACAAAGGGGATAGATAGGTTTGCAGAACAAACTATAAAATTTCTTATAGGTGCTTTTTGTCTGGTAGAAGGCCACATACAAAGGAAAATTGGACTTTTCTACCTGTCTGGCTAACAGGTAGAAAAAAATAAATGCAGCAGAACACAGAGACCAGCCTAACAAAATCTACTTTCTACAAGGAAAATCTACTTTCAGCTTTCTACTGGCTTGGTAAATGGAGAGCAGTGGGTATTGCCTACCTTGATCTCAGTAAGGCATACACCTTTCCTTCACTTATTAAACTGCCTTATCTCAACTGATGAGTTTCCTCACTTTGGCTTTTCTAATTCCGTCCCTCATCCTGCTTGGGGGCAGTGAGTAAGCCTCTGGGTGGGGGCTCAGCTGCTGCACAGGGTCAACCCACCACAATCTCCTTTAGTGACTTCTTCCAATTACTTCCTTTGTACTGCATTAAAGCAGTACATTCTCCAGATACATCCTCCTGGACAACAGACTATTAGAAAGATCACTGGCTGCAAAATGAAAGAAACACAGAAAAGAAAAGAAGTCTTGAAAGAAACAACCATGGTCAAAAGTGGTAGTAATATTTACAAGCAATTATGGACAGAAAACACATTCTTCTCAGAGCTATGCTAATATAGGAAAGATGGACTACGGGAAAAGCCTTTCATGGAGTTGCCTATGAAGTTGTTCAGGAATGTGAGGCAAAGTGGAATAAATGCCTTGTCATCTGTCAGATTTAAGAAAAAAAAAAAAAAAGTAAGAAAGAAATGAGAAAACAAAGGTAATTACAGCTGTTGAACTGATAACCTAATAATGAAATCCTGAGATTCCAGGAGATGTCAATTCAAAGCAGTTACAAATAAAAAAGTTTCAAGAAAACAAGCACTTCACATTTAGTAGAAATTCTGTAAGAAAACCCTCAATCTAGTTGCATTCAAGAGGCTGACTCTTTCGTCTAACACCAAAAATAATCTGAATGAGATATATGATGTATTTGATCAACAAATTCTGTATCAAGACACATACACCCAAAGAAAAAAAATAAACAGGAAAACAATACTGCTGAGAAGGATTTCAGTTTAACTTGTCATGTTACAGGAAACAAAAGATATTACAGTCAGTCCCAAAGGAAGTATGCCTTTGTCAATTCACAAAAGAATAAGACTTGCACAAGAAAAGAAATAAGAGTAACTGAAAAGTATTTTCAATGCAAAAAAATAGCAGAAAAGCACTAAAAAGCCATTTCCAGTATTTAGCCAGCACAATCTAAACCAAATACAAAGATGAAAAGTCAGACATGGAAGAAAATGACAGCAAAGGAATCTGTTGGCCTCACATCTTTATCTTCCATTGTTTTTAAAGAAGAGCTAATGTTTTTAATGCTTTATTCTCTTGCAATCATTGAGAGTAGTATGCTCAAGCATCTTGCTCCATGGTGAGGAGATGAAAGGGCAAAAGGAACTGCTGAAAGTCTTGGGAGTACTTCCTCACTGCTCACCTTTTTTCAAAACTTTTTTCAAAACTTTTTTTTTTGGTATCAATTGTGATAGGAGCTATAATTAAATTCTGAAACCTCAACAAATATCCAATAATTCTATACATGTTAATAAAGAAAAGTAATTAAAATAAACAGAATCTAATGGTCTGCTGGAGGAAGATGAGACATTAGTAAAGCAGGAGCAGATTCACAATGAACCAGACATCACCAGAAGTAGCACAATTGCTTCAAAACAACTGTGGACAGGAAGCTGATAATTTTGTATCCAAAAAAAGGAGAAATATCCTACAGACACACAAACAGCCCAGGCATCTGTGAACATGATAAAGTGAATGACTGGTAACTGAGTTTTGGACCACTACATGTAGCCTCAGGTAACCGACTCTGAAACTGAAATCAGCGGTCAATGGGTGGCGCACAAGGCTACCAAGTGTAATCGTGTCCATGTAATCTTCTTAAAGAATGTAACTTCTGATTTTGATAGACGTGCACTACAATAAAAATACAAGTTTTGAAGGCCTGGCAACAGTATTTTCCCCAAGAACATGGGCCACTAATGTCTTGGTGAAAGATCAGTTTTTCTCCTGCATTATTAGCAAAAGAAAAAACCCCACCTTCTTTACACTGGCAGAAACTTGTTCCCGTCTCTACTGTGTGGGCACAAGCATTTACTCATAGTAAACTGAAAGAAATTCACTGAAAGCTGGCTTGGCAAAATACTATCATCTGGATCAGCTCATATTTCGTTCACCATATATAGGAATAATTTTGCTGGGATAAATGAGAGCTCATGGACAGATGAGAGCTCTAGGTGGGATTAATTTCACCATTAATACAATGGAGTAAAAAACGAATTCATAAAGAATTGCTAAAAGATTCAATACTTGTCAGCTTTAAATAAGGCTCAGTGAGGGATTTTTGAGGAGAGACTATTGGGATTATAAACGTCTAGTATACTTGGTTTATTACTCTATTCTTCTCATAAAAACAATTTCCTAATTTTGCTCTTGTTAAGCTTTTCTAGTGAACAGGATGCTTGCAGATACCTACAGATGCATAATCCTTAAGCAGATGAATCTTTTCCCTGTTTAGCTTGTCTGCTGTCCATTAACAGCCTATTTGTACAACCTCAGTCTCTACATCATTTGCTAGAGGCTATCCTTTATAGTTATCCTTATATGGTTTTGATTTTACATAATGTGGGTATCAATTCCTTCTATAGCTTCTTTTTCTCCCACTTCCTGTAAAATTCCATTTTTATTATTAATCCTTAACTTTTTCCTAGCCAAACTAGGTTTTTTTTATGTTATGATTGCTTTTACAGTGACTACAGCATTTCAGTATTTTCTGCTATTTCAAAAATCACACTTCTGCTATAGATGTACCTTAATATTGAAGATGTTACTTACATTGCAATTTACAAAATCCAGTTTAGCTAGCTACCTTTATCTCCAAACACTGCATTTCAATACCAAAACCATGGTCTGTACATAATTAGTAGCCATGGAGGTCATGAAAACATACAATATTAGACAAATGCATGGACCAGCAGGCTTCTGAGTTGCAGTTAAAGACTTAAATAAATGCACATGGTCCACTGACCACAATTATACAACTAAACCATCTATCCTCATCTTCATCCCCATCCCTTCCCCATTTTAAAGAAATATCAAGAATCTCAAAGCCTGACTTACCCAAATAGCTGATGCCTGTTATTGGCTGTTTCAGTTACCTCCATTAGTCACAAGGATAACAGCCCACTCAAGAGAAAGGTAAGGCTCTGTTCACATCAGCAAGAAGGCATGCAAGACAGAAATGAAATTAGATGATGATCTTGCATGCAGATGTTTTAAGTAGTTGGTGTAGAGATGGCCAACAGAAAAAAAAAATAAGTCAGTAGCATATTATCTGCCATTTAGTACATACCAGGCCAGTAGCCTCAAAGTTAGCATAATAGCTAGATTGAGTGGTAGAGATATGCTTAGAAAAACTATACTGAGTGCAAGCGAGATGACAGATTGAATGGTGCCAGAGAAATCCCTCAAGCAAAAGGGAAATCGGACCTGGCAAAAATGTGACACTTTTTTTTAAGATTACTGATATACACTATAATAAACGTTTATGTGTGTATGTATATTTATTATATGCATACAGTCTTCAAATTAGTTCTGTCAGGCATGCTAAAGTCAAGATAAGTTAGAAAAACTAAATATTAGAAGTTTTGACTATTAAAAAATGAATACATTCATAAAATGACCTTACTTGCCTGTAAATGTGTAACATAGTGTTCACCTTTTCCCAAATTTAACACTGCAGAAATCTAATGTTCAGCTTTTCTAGTTACCTAACATGCAAGTTCTCAGATGTTCAGCTCTTTGCTAAGCACAAATGCCTAGCACAGCCTTCATATTCACCTACTACTACATGAATCAAAGATCTCTACATACCAAATGGAAAAATATATCTTGACTTACCCTCTCCTCAAAAAAAA
This sequence comes from Pachycephala philippinensis, assembly GCA_013397055.1. NCBI lineage: Eukaryota > Metazoa > Chordata > Aves > Passeriformes > Pachycephala > Pachycephala philippinensis. The sequence goes on along the minus strand of VWZT01012893.1, from coordinate 549,840 downwards.
TTCCTCTAACAGGCAAATCCTTCCCTTCCTTCTCTATGTTTTTTACTGTTTATTATTCAGCAAAGGCAGTGTCTTTGCTTGTCTATGAGGACAAGCTAGTAAATAGCACCAAGAGGACACCTGGCCTGACAGAGCAGTACTTGCAAGAAAGGAGGCAATACAGCTGGATAAAGGAGTGTCAAGACTACCTTTGCAATTGATGCAAGTGAACTACACAAAATTAGCACATGATTAAATCTGTTTGAGCTGTGTTCTGAAAACAGAAGTCCTATCTCCCACCTTTGCCTATCCCACCTGTACAATCCAGCTCCTCCCTCAAACTGGCACTCCTGAGGTCCCTTGCCGAGTTGATTCAGTTTCTTCCAGCTGCAGAAAACTAATTTCTCAAAAGAAGAGCAGTTTTCCACTAGGTTGGCCAGTTCAGTTTGTTTTGCACAGAGTGAAAAAATGCAGGGTAGAAGAGTACTAAGAAAGAATAGAATTGAAAAAAATTGACAATAGAGGTAAAAATTGCCAGCCTTGTTCACCGTTCACCTACTGGAGCAGAAGTCTGCAGAGCTCAGTGCTGAACCAGATCACATACCTGATTCAGCTGTTTCAGTTCCCTGCCTTCAAAGCCACACAACAGGTTATGCCAGCACAGCATGGCAGTGAACAAGAAGAGTGATGATAGAATCATGCCCAAGATTAAATCTGGACAGAGTCCTGTTGGGCTCTGAAGCAGTGGCCACTTACAGCAGACTGCATGGTACACCAGAAGAAAATTATCTCTGAATAACTCACCTTGAGATGTAGTGAATGCATGAAGATAAAATCCCTGACAAGGTGCTGCATGTATTTTCCTAACAGACAAGTCAGATAGGTACAAGGAGGGCTTGTTCAAACTAAGGATTAATTTAAACATGCTTTTTCTCATCTATAGCTTTTATAAAAACTTGCAATTCTATGGCTAATTTTGGACATTTGAAATAACTCTACATACTACTGAACTTTACTTTGGGCTATCTTAAGTTAAGAGTCATTTCAAGGCTAGTTAACAAAAGTCATGTCTCACTTTCTCTAGAGTATCCAAAGATTCAAACGTTATGCCCTCACCCATATCATCTTCACAAAATGCACAGAAACAGTTCAAGAGCCAGTAACTTCCTGATCACCTTCCACTTTTAGGAAGGTCTTCTTATTGCTACCCACTGGAAGACCTCTCTGGCGTGCACAAGAATTTTAAGGGGCACACACAACCCCATGGAGGGAAAAAACAACAAATAGTGTGTCTGTATTAGTTCTTGTGCTTGGTTTAATAACGCAGCTTTTAAACTGTCTCCCAAGAGTCCCCAGGCACCACACTTCTGTTCACACTGCAGAGAAGACTCAAAGTATGAATGTGGAATTCACTTTGGACAAAACTAAACGAGATGCACTCCACAAGTGCACCTAATGCACTCCAACAATTACTGAGGTCACTCCATGGGGTTTGAGCTAGTGTGAGGCAAAACACACTCAACAGTCTGCAGGTGAAGCCCAGTACTAAGATCTGATAGCAAGTACTGCTGCTTTAGAGAAACAAAGACTTTACTTACATTGAATGAAATCACGAAAGGTAAATTAACCCACTGAATTACAGTCAAAAGACTTATGTAGGTACTCCACAAAAATTTCTTTTTACATTGTGTACTTATTATTGCAGAATTGAGAGAGTACCTAATTATCCAAAGAAAGGGAATTTCTGCATCTGTCTGGGTTTTTTCCTGCAATGGCTGCTAGAATGGAAATGGAATGTCAGCATCTAGGGATTTTAAATTTATACTTTGAAGGAATTAGAATATATATTTTACTATGGTCTCAAATGGCCCCAGGCTGATGTTTTCCCAACATCTAAAACACTGAAAAAACTCCTGAATGTACCCTAATCATTAGCTGCTTTCTAGATGCTAATAAGATCTCAACCATTCATTTTGAGGTAGTTCTCCTCAGCATACTTTTCATATGCACAGCTGAATTTACTTTTGGGAGGCTGAAGCACAGGTAGAACATTTTTAGCAGGTGTTTGTTCAGTGCAGAAAAAGCATCCTAGGAATAATCTGAATATGAAGACCTGCTAAAATTATTCTGGAGTATACTAAAAGCTGCTACTATTCTGGTAAGAAATACTGAAAATTATTACTATTTCACATCTAAAATCTCCCTTATGATTTGATGAGTCCTCACAGCAACTTACACATAACAATAATGGAATACAAGACATGCTATCAAGGAATTAAAAGATTTTTCTAATATTATAGATAATCCATGATGTCCCAGTTTAATGCTATACAGAAATTTGCCTCAGACGCCTTTTCCAGAAAGATGTTCTGTTCATCAAAGCACTCAGAGAAAGTCTACTTGAACCCTTTTCTGACAAAACAATGGTGAAATGACAACTAGTATTTTCTCTAATTCTCTTTGATCAACTGCCAAGCCAAAGAAAAAAGTCATGTACTGAAACCATTGTGCCTAAACTAGAGCTATACCCTTTGGAATAAAGAAATAGGAACAGGCAGGTGAGCTTCCTTGAAGCTTAACAATCACAGGAAATTCTTCATCAGTTGCTTTTTTCAGCAGTTGCTTTTAACGTGAACTTTAGAGTTTCCATTTTGATTTTTGATGCTTAGGAAAAAAGCCTGAGTCTCACTCAGATAAGAAGGTCCTGCGCACTGGAGACACTGGTAATAGCTTTAATTCTTATCATGCTGGAATTTAACTGCAAGATCAGACCTTAAGGCTTGACAGCTTACCTTCCTACTATGGAACAAGGCACATCCCTAAAAAATAGATATCAGAATAACATCAGATTCTGAAACAAATATACCCAACTTAAACCAAATACATCTTACTAACATGACCATTCCCAACTTTTTAAAGCTTTGTGCCTTGCCTTTTGTCCAAAGAGTTATGTCATACAGCACTACCCTGTAGTCACATTTACTTGAAAAAGTTACAAGGTTTCTCTCAAAAATCTCAAAATCCTCCCCAGTCTCCTGGTTTATTCTACATATCTTTTACTGGTTTCTTCTTTTCTTTATTTTGTTAAATTAATGCCATAATAAATGTCTGCATGACCAGAATGGTTTGGAATCTCTTGTAATAGGAGGTTAGGAGGGAAAGCAATTCCCCCTGCAGACTTTTCAGTCTGTTTGATTACAGCAATCATTAAAAAAAGCCTACCAACAAGTATATTTTACAAAAACTAGAAGTACACAGATTTAGATTTAGCTGGAGTTATACCTCACCGACTTACTACATCTATCAAGGGAATAGAACATCATTAGAGTAACTATCTAAGAAGGAATTCTTTCAGGACGTCATAAAAACAGGAGAAAAACCTGGAGACTACAAAAACATTCTCCAAAACCTCCACTTTATATACTATTTGTTTTATAACATTCTCTCTCCTTTTTTTTTTTTAAAGTATTAAATCAGAGTGTACCAGCAATGATGAAGTTTTAATCAGCAGGAGTTATACACATAGGAACACCTGTTGCAACTTTATCTCAGCATCCCCGGAGCTTTGTGAGTATTATCTACAGAAACACTTTGTCCCTGCACTCTCTTTTAAAGGTGTTTCACTACTTTTTTCCTCACTATGCTTAATTTACAGCTTATTTCTTCAAGGAAGTTGATTTTGAGGATCCTTGATTTGCTGTAGGCTTATTTAATGTCTCACCTAGAGTATGCACACAACTAAAAAGAGAAATTAGGCTAATAGAAGAGGAAATGAGAAGTACGTATTCCCTTTAATCTTACGGGGTTTTTTTCTTTTTTTTTCTGGAAACAACAAGCATTTCTCTCATCAGATATGTGCTTACTTTGGGCACCTGGCTGCTTTCTCCCAGCTTTTTTCAGAGGTGAAGTTTCTGACAGGGAATGTATAGTAAACCTTTGGTTTCTCACCATCTACACTGCTATGCCACTACTCTACACCATATGAAAGAACCATGTCAGTAGGAAACTATGTAATATCTGTTTGAATACCTGGAAATCTTCTACTTCCAGAAACATACTGCCACCCACACTTTCCTAGGACAAGATTTGCAAGTACCTAGTACAAGGATATATACCTGCCCAACAACATCTTCTCTTTGGCCGTCTGATTTGTCTTCCTAATCCCATGAGAACTGTTTCAAGAAGGGGCAAGAAATAGCAGTGTAGAAGTGTCTTGGTTTGCAGAATTCCCAACTAGTGCCATATTCAATGTTCCTTCAAGAATTATTGGATGAAGACTTTATAGACTTCATCTCGGGTCTTGCTAGCAATTCCTTCCTAAGTGGCCCATCCCATGGCATTAAAAGCAGCTTGATAAGAGTACAGGGGATTTTCTTTTTTTTAATGGCAATCATTTGTAGAGGTCCTAGAAGCCTTTCCCTTCCGAGTCAGATCTGCAAAACACTTTACTGCAATTCATTTTAATTCCCAAAGAACGTGTATTATTTTTCATCCATACAACTTCCCATAAAAATTCTGAAAAAACAACTTATTTCCTAGATTTCAGTATGAATTTAAATCCCCTCCAGCATACATCTACAAAAAGAAAAGCACCAATAATCCCACCTCCCAACAAAATCCAAACTATAACACCTGGGAAAATAAACCAAACCACAAACCCACACAAAAACACATCATATACTTCAATTTCTACTTCCCGCTTTTCGATCTCAAAAGTAATATGATAGCCAGGAAAATCAACAAAATACATGCATGAAAGATTTTTTAAAGGAAAAATATTCCACATAAATTCCCTACAATATACAGGACAATGAAGAAAACTAACAACTTCATAGCCACACAGTAAATACTAAAAAGACACAAAAATGTTATAGTTCAAAGCCTGAATGTATTCTGCTTCTTCACTTTCTTCACTTTACTGAATAGTAAGTGATACAACTTAATTAGAAAAGGAGAAAGTAGAAACATGTATTACTATAGTTGTGATTATAAGTACATAGGCAATACTTAAATATATTTATTATATTGGCCTACTTATACAATCTGTATGTTGAATACATAATGAAATGTAATAATACACATGGAATTATTAAAATTATTGTTCTAGGTAACTCATATAGGAAGCTAAATTAATGTTGAGTCAGTTCTTTGAGGTCTTGGTATATATGAAAAGAACATTTTACTGCTCAAAAATAGGTTTGTTATATATAGCTATTCCCTAATCATTGAAGTTAGTGGAAGTCTTGTTGTTTATCTCATAGTATAAGGAACAGACAATGCATTTTATTCCTTACAAAACATCATTCACCCACATTGTAACAGCAGGATAGAGCCCTGTTTTGCAGGATTTTGCAAAATGTACACAGAAGATTATTCTTAAGGGTTTATGCTAATTTTTTTTCACTTGACATGTTAGGCATAAAATAGGCCTCAGTAAATTAGTTTGAAAACAAAACAAGTAAACAAAACATCACATACAAATCTCTTACTTGCAAAATGAAATTTTCTAAGATAACTGCCTAATTAAGTCTATTTTTTCCCAAGCACTTTTTATGCAATTACTGTTCTTTTTAAATTTTAACTTATTTTTTCAATTGTTTTATAATTTAAAAATAAAATAAAACAAAACAGCCAAAAGGCTATGCTTTTTTTATTAATTAAAAACATCTCACAGGAAAAAGGCTGCTACCTGCTCATTTCCCTTATGGTTATTACTCTCCTGTTCTCCGAGGACACCTTTTTCAGGCATTCTGCTAAACTTTCAAGAAGAATTGTTATCCACAACACTAAAAAATATAAGACCATTTCAGTGTAAGAAGTGGAGAGTTGCATAGTACATCTACGTATATGAACAGAATGTAAATTGTTTCTTTTACTTAATCCACACTTCAAAACATTATAAATATCTAATAAGAACTAAAATTTGTTCTCATTTTTAGTTATCATGTCTTCTTGTTGCATAACAATCTCACAAATTGCAGACAACAGGATCTATACTTGTTTATCTACAAAAAAATCCAGACTGCTATGGCTAAATTAACATTAAAGGTGGAATTCTGTGTCTGTATATCAGAATTTTGTATGCTAGACTCTCCAAAACATGGCCTGATGATCACATATTCTGTTACTGTGCAATTAACAAAGCCAGCATATCAATTAAAGGTTATCCCAGAAATAAGCTGCTTCTCATGAAATTCACAATCACTAACTTTTAAGGTAAATAACATGGAAAGTCTTCCTGCAGTACGGGAAAAGGAGACAAGTATAAACCTAGAAAAGTAAATGAAAACATGCTGTAATGGGTATGCTCTGTGCTGCTAAATATGAGCTACAGACATGGAGCGTGGGTGAAGATGGAAGTCTTTCAACTGTATTTGGGTAAGTAAACTCCAAATCAAGAAACACTGAGTACACAAGACTTTTTACCCCTCATCTATAAAAACACATAAACCTCCAAATTAATAGCCATTTCTTATGTAAGTAGGTATTATTTCCCAACTATACATGTATGTTTAAATCTCTTTCTTTAGATGCTTTTAGTTTCAGTTTTTCTACTTCTTCCCATTCAAAAGAAACAGTACTTTAGCAAGCAAAATAAATTTTAAGTATGAGTCCGCTGTATCAGAGAGATTTCAGCCACCTATTTTAGTTCCACACTGTACACTAAAAAATGTGGGAGAAAAAAGGACTTTCTTCCTCTTTAAGTTTAGAAGGTAAAGCACAGTTAGACTACAAAAAGGAAAAGATGTGATTTTACGGATCACGTTCATGACACACTAAAGCTCATCATAATAGCCATATAAAAAACAAAAAAAAAAATGCTTTTGTGAAGACATACAGCTACAAACAGCAAAGAGGGAGAGCTCCTAGTTTCTATGGATAAACTCAACATTGTGACAGTCTTACAGTTGAGAAAGATGAAAATCAATGTTACTCCGAATCCAGAATATTTTAATGGAAGCTCAGCATTTCTCTAACTAAGGCTCCCAGGAAAAGCTACTGCCTTTAACCTACGTTTTAAAGACGAGTGCCCAATAAGGTGTAATTCTGGAGAGAAGTCAGATCACAAACAAAAAACTAAGCAGTTTAGACAATTAGGACAATTTGATAATAACTCCTAGCAAACCTAGTGTCAGTCCTCCCCCTCCCACACACATCTCTATAAGAAAGTTTCCCACAAATCCCAATGCATGTCCAGAACATGAACAGCACCACCATTGCAGAGAGATCTTGCAACTTGTATTTTATTAACAAAGAGTTAGAGGAAAGTCATGAGAAGGTACTGCATAAAATAGGAGACAGGCATATGACTTTTTAGTTGGAAAACAGACAGCCTATACATTTCTAAAACAGTCTGACCATCATATAGTGATACCCTAAGCATTTTGTTTCCCACATTTCTTAAAGATAATTTTTACAAAACATTCATATCACTGAACTTCAGATCTGCCCAGGCAACCTCTTTGGTTGCAGTTCTCAAGCAGATAACACCCTCACCATCTCAGAAGAAAGCTTGTTTCAAAGTGATACATTCAGACACAATGTCCACACTCAGGCTCATTTCAACAAAATAACAAGTCTCGGACACAAAGACACCGGTGTAATCTTTCACGCTACTCTGTTACAGGGACATCAAGGTCTGAGGTTACACATTCAAAACATTTGTCTGTTTTATTGTGTAGGCCTATGGCAACAGCTATCATTGAAAATGTTTTAATCTTCACACAGAGGAAGAAAGGAAGAACAACGTATCTGAAGAAAAATTTGCCTAAACCTCTTACTCCCTTTATGAAAGGGAAAGGCTGTACCACTTTTAAAGCAATACCGAACACAGTAAAGCTATCCCGAAAAAAAGTTAGTCTGAGAGATTTTTCCTAAACAAGGAAGAAAAAATACAAAATGAGGAGCACAGACAAAAAAATGGTGTTTGTGCCTGGTGATGACTCCTTCTCATAGACCTGCCTCAAAAGCAGACAAACTGAACGAAGAGTTATTAGCCAACCCAAAATCTGACAAATTTTTATCACGAATATTCTGAAAAAACCGAACGTGTAACAAAACCTCAAGTTTTGGCCAGCTACATTACATGCTTACTGGAGAGAAAACAAGAAGAGAGGCAAATAAGAAGAAAATGGGGATGGAGAGGAAATAGCCACAAAATAGGAGCAACCAGAGAACACCAGAGTATGTTTTTTTCCATTGGGCTAGTGGAGATGGCAACATCATTCAGATCTCTCTGGATGGTTCCAGTCAAGGGTCTGCTTTAGTCCCTGACAAAACAAGAAAGGTCACAGATTATATAACTTTTACCAATGTCACCACAGTGAAGGATGATCTAATATTGATTCAACTCTGGGCAGAGCACACATTTTTTCCTCTTTTCTAGCCAACTTCAACATTACAAAATTCTGTACTTAGTACACCAGGTTCAATAACCTGACACCACTGGTAACTGATTAACAAATGTGCTGTTAGAGATATCCCAAACATTAAAGGCTTGCAAGGGGCAACCAGAGTAATTCCATACTGGTATTTTACTAAGGGAGCACTGGTGCACAACAGTACGTACAGAGCATGCATAGAATCCAACCTTTACCATGAATGTAGAGATGTTGCCTCTTTTTCATTTATCTACCCCACATTACTTGTTTCTTGATGACTGTTTCCTTTTTTAAAAGAAGATATCCAGAACACTTAAATGACAAAGCTTTGGACATTGTTAGTCCAACTCTGTTATTCCATCACAAAAATACCCCAGTCTGACAGTTAGCATCACAGCCCTTTTAAAATGTATTTAACCGTAAGAGTAACCTCATGACAACATAACACTGAGGCTCTATTAGTAGCTCATGTGCCTGCACTACATATCAAATATTGCAGAGGGAAAACCTAGGTTTGGAACCTAAGTGAGCAGTATCTTTAATCTGAACACTTCATTAAACACTGGTGCTGAATATGACACTTTCACAGTTCCACACTTTTCACAAATTGCAAAACTTCTTGAAATGATAATACACAAAGATTAGAATTCAATTTTCTATCCACAAACTAGTGAGGCTTCCTATGTGCATAAGACATAACCCTCTAGTTTGCAAGTTTCACAGTTTTGTAATCAGTCAGTTGTAAATTTCCTCCTGTTTCAGTAAAGAAGCTTAACTCTACAACTTTCTCTTATTCAAAAATAAACATGAGTGTCATCTTCAAGCCCATAGATGTTATATACACTAACGTATTTTCCCTGATTTCAGGAAGACAGTTCTTTCACGTTGAGAAAATGTCCTAATTATGGACCCTATTCGTATCATTGACTCTTAACTAAAAGACCTCTACACTTTGGGTATAAGAGAAGTTAACAAGTAATTTTAGTAAAAAAATGCCCAAGATGCTACATTCTGCATAATTTCACATTTGAACACAGTAAGTTACTTAGGGTAAACAATAACCAAGATTTCTATTTCTCTAATCCATTTTACCTGTCTTAATTTACCACAAGTGAAAAAATATTTGTTTCTAGATGAAAGCTAGCAATACATACACAGAGGTCTACCAAGCAAAACTAAATACAGTAACTTCCTGAAAACAAAACAAAGTAATGAAACTAAGGTATATGACGAACATCACTCACTCACACTCTAGAGCCATGTGCATCAGTCTCTACAACAGATAAAAATAACAATATGCCCAAATTATCTTTGTATGTCCTCATTTAAAAACAAACACCCAACTTTACTCCAAATTAATTTAACAGAGTTACTCCCTCCCAAGTAAATCTAAATTCCATCTGAATATGACCATAAGGTGCAGTACTGGTTATTTTCTAAACTGAGTATACCAGGTCTAACAGAAGCATAGATCTGTATGCCTGTGCTGATAAGACCGTGAGTATATACTGCTAAGAAAACAAACATATGCCTATGATCTTAATTAGAAAAGCTAAAGGAGTCATGTTACGTTAATTATCTAATTTCTGATCACTAAGCTATTCTAAATGATAAAAAATATAGTTCACATACCTGACCTTTTCCTTTCTACACTTATTCCTCCATACACCAGGAATGATTAGTTCAAGAGCCAATTATTAGTTCATTTCTATGAGAAAAATTCAGAAGAGTTCATTTTTTAATTTGCTGTCTTTTCATAGCTGAAACAGCAGAAACAGCTAGGGGGTCCAAATCCTCCAAAGTACAAATATTCTCTTCCAGGCTTAAAGGAGGTGCCAGAGTGGAAAATAATCAAGGCTGGCCAAATATATGCTATGACATTTGTATAAAATTTTATTTCATGTTTACAAACACACAAAAAAGGGGCTAGGAAAATTTTAAGAAACCAAGGTATTCCCTTTCAAAATGGCAAAATAATTATTTGCAAAAATTTTCAGCCTGGAATTCAAAACAATTACATTAAGGGGAAAAAAACCTAAAACTGTTCTGTTTGGGTATGCCTCTTGGCTTTCCTCTAAAACAAAATATTAAAATCAGCCTAGAAGTTCTTCTCAATGAAATTGAAAATTATGATACAAAGTTAAAAGAGTTTAACAATGATCAAACACGATTTATAGTACAAAATAAAAGAAGTGTTTTCTGGAAGATTATCTGAATTTATTGAGAGACTAAGTCATTATTTAAATTATTACAATACCATATGTGTCTGGTACTGCATTCTGGGAACACTTACAAGTGAAAATTATTACAACTCTCTGATCAAAAGAAAATAATAACCCAAGTTACACGCCATGAAGTTATACAAAATAGGCAAAGAGCATTCTGTTAGCACGCCCTTCCCACTTTAACTTTTACAATAATAGGTAGTGGCACACATGTCCTATCCTTCAGGAACAAAGGGAACAAATCCCCCCATGTGACTTTTGCATCTGGTCCAACACGCTCTATCCATATTAAGGATCTGACTGCTTGGAATTTGAAAGCCACGCTGAGGATTTCCACTTGTACATATCGTGCTTTCCTAGTGGTTTACCGTCACAATCACCTTGCGGCCAAGCTCTTCCCAGGAAGGGAAGGAGGGAAGAGCTCCAGCCTTCGCGACATCCCTTGCTCCCGGCGGCGGGATCAGCACCCGGCAGGGGAACAGCGCCGGGGGCTCCCGCGGGCTCGGGCCGCCTCCGAACGCGCCGTTCGGGTTAAACACCGCTAGCGGTAATAAAATAACTTTCGGGTTAACTCCAGGCCTCCTCTCCCATGAATGTCCCCTCTTTCACTCCGAACGTCCTCCTACTCCTAAGCGAGCTCACAACGCTGCTTTCCATGAACGGTCATGTCTTCCCAGGCTCCCGGTGAAACCTACTGAGCTCGACGCCTAAAAATTTAGCCAAAATCTCTCGTCCCTTCCTTGCACAGACACGGCATTGACGCCCGTATGCACCGGAACCCCTCGGGGCTCCGCTCCTGGGCGCGCCGCGCGTCCCCCGAAGCGCCGAGCTCCGCGGGGCACCGGGATCCCCGCCGAGACCCCGGCAAAGGAACCCCCAGCCTGTCACACACGTACCGGCTCCGGGAGCCCTTCCGTGCCACCACCGCAGGTCATGTGCCACGGGTTTATTAAAGGATCATCCGTGCGCTATGAGCGGCAGCATCATAAATGCCCTCCTCCCCCTCCCAACAGAGAGCACACAGGCACAAGCATCCCCACCCACCCCCTCCCAATTCCCAAAGTAAAGCCCAGGGAGGGGG
>VWZT01012893.1:457397-537604 GCA_013397055.1 Pachycephala philippinensis | reverse complement strand
GGGGGGTGCGAGACTGGCGCGCTGCGCGCGGCGCAGGCAGCACTAATCCAGCGCCGAGAATCCAAGCCGACTCTCAGGATCCCTGATTACAAGGGGCTGGCAATTCAATTCCTCAGAGCTCGGAAAAGGGGAAAAGGTAGATAGCAAGGATGGCAATGACCGCCGCTCTTGGTCAGCATGAAATCACAGAATCACGGATTCAATTAGGTTGGAAAAGACCTCTGTGATCGTCGAGTTCAACTGTGACCAAGCACCACCTTGTCAAGTAGCCCATGGCACTGAGTGCCACATCCAGTCTCCTCTTAAGCACCTCCGGGGACGGAGACTCCACCACCTCCCTGGGCAGCCCACTCAAATGTCTAATCTCCGTTCGGTGAAAAATCGCTTCCTGACATCCAACCTAAACCTTCCCTGGCACAGCTCGAGGCTATGTCCTCTTGTCCTGGCGCTGGTTCCCTGGGAGGAGAGGCTGACCCCCACCTGGCTGCAGCCTCCTTTCAGATAGGTGCGGAGAGTCATAAGGTCACCCTTGTCTTCTCCACGCTGGAAATACAGGGATACAAAATTTTTCCACCAAGTTCCTGGGGCTCAGCAAGGTGTTTTTCCTACCTTCCCAGGCCTCTTCTCTCACCTGTGAGCCCTTCTTTTCTCTGAGACTAAAGCTGTTGTTACACAGACAAAGCAACAGTTGTTTTGATAAAGCAACCTCCTGCCATCTTTTTTTGTCTTACTTATGTGACCTTGGATACTCAGGAAGCAAATATTTAAACTCATTTTGAACGAATATGTAGGCAAGCATCTTCCACATTTACTAGCACCATCATCAACTACAAATGATAACCCATTGTCAAAATTCAAGTCTCCTGACTTCAGCAGATCTTTATATTTTTGGATATTCCTCTTGCAATTTCAATGCTATCTTGCTAATAGCATACTCTGTATTAGTCTCCTTTTGACTGCCTACTAACAAGCAACTATTGAAAGCATTTGTAATTTGCATATACATAAATGAACCACTTCAGGAGTTTTCTCCTTAGCATATCGCTTTCTTAGATGGACGACTAGCAGAGAAAAAAAAGAAAGGGCTGAAGAAATATCCTCTGTCTTAGGGAAAGTCTCACTAGTAGCACTTTGATGGGGTGGTGCACCAGCACACGATATCAGTATTTCTGTATTGGCACAGCAGTTGCAGTGTGTGCAGCCATAGAGACTGAGAATTCAGGCTCCAGGAATCTCTGGTTATGCAATGGTATAATACAACATATGTGGGTGGGTGTAAGCCTGAACCCAAAACAGCATGGTTACTGAAGATATACTGCATCGCTGGTGCTCATACTGCTGTTCCCTCACGGGTTCAGTCACTATGTGTTGAATATTCTGCTGTAGACAAGGCAAAAAGATTTTTTTTTTTTTTGCAAACGTATCTGAAATTATCTAAAGTGCGAGCAAATAGCTTGACATTTTTTAGCTTCCTGCAGAGGATTCTCACACCCTACACTAAAAACAGTATTGTTTATTCAGAGCATCTCAGTCTCCCTGTTTAGCCTGTTGATTTGTTGCTCTTGTGGATGGTAAGAAGGAGGGGCAAAATTCAGATTTCACTGGCAACATTAGGTTTATTACTTCCTGACTCATAAGTGCCTGCTAGAGGGATTTGTATGAGATGTTTTTGTGTAGAAATGTAGTAGATGATAGTATTAAAGTGACAAAATAAGTTTGCAATTTTTAAAAGACTGAGTAAAGAATAAGCTGAAATTGATAATAGGGTTTTGTTACTGTGATGTGAAAAGCCTTGTAAACTAGGTGGTTATTATAATGGTAGATCCATAATAGTTCAAGAGAAGGTTGCAAATGGGATGATGTCCTGCAGTCAAATTTATGGCAGAGTAAGGACACAAGTGTGTGTGATGCAGAAACCTTTTACTGCAGGGATTTATTCTAGGTAATGTGCTGGCAATCCACACTGGAGTTCACGTTGACTATCCAGAGAAAAACAAGTTTTCCTCATCAAAGTCGATATAAAGCTGATAGTCACATTTTGTCCTGGTCATGTCAGAGTTGAAGTATAATTCAATTTAATAACCTCTCAGCAAATTTTTTACATTACTTTGTCTGCCAGATGTTAATTATCAATATCCCTTTGTTAACTAAAGCACTGCCCTTTCATTAAGCTGGCTCTGCCAGCCATGTTTGTTTCATGTGGTCTACTGGGCAACATAGTGGCTTTCCCAATTTATTCTTTTAGGTGTTCAGTATAATTTCTATAGTTTTGTTGTCATTTAGGTCTGATTCTTTTCTCAGCGACTCCTTAACTATATTTTCTTAACTCTATTCCGTTTTGTTTTCAACTGGTTGGATGTTTGGATCAGCAGTGGAACTTGGCTCTTCATTGGTACAGATCCTGCTGAAGACATGAAATAGCTGGTTTAATAAATCATTAATCAAATTCAAAACATTTTAATTTGCCACTGGTGCAAATCCAAGTAAGGTCAAGAGACTAGCTGGCTCAATGGTTAAGTAATAGGAAACAAAGTTGTACCTCCAGCTTATTCATGTGAGTCTATAAAGGGTCAGGAAACTAAGGCTGAGACCTTAAAATAAAAAGATTTTCCAATTCAGACGTTGTTTTAAAGTCAGTCTGTTATAGCTTATTACTTTCTGATGTGTTGGTCCATAAATTTTGAAGAAGAATAGTATAAACATTTTATGTGTAGCCACTGATACAGCACAATATTCGTCACTCTAAAAGGAGGTGCAAGAGGTGATCTCTCCAAACAATCCCTTTCCTTGGGCAAGCATCTAGGGAAAATACAGAACATGCACCATATTTTAGCTATGTAAGGTTAGAAAACAATCTAAATGTCCTAGTGGCCTATACCATAGTCCATCCTTGCCACCCCAACGTTGCCAGAGGCCTCCTGAGAATGCTTTCTGAGTTTATACTTCCAGTCATGAATAGGAACCCAGTGATTGTCCTAACTATCAGTGAGAGGTAAAATGTGTTTTGCTTACAGTAAAACTTTATTACTCCTTGCATTGCACCAATATTTGCAAGGTCAAATTTGTCTATTAAGCAAATAACCTGTGTCTGTGAGATTACAAGATGGGAGAAGCTGTTAACTCTTCCACTTGGTAACAAACTACATCACAATTTAGCTGATTCCTGTTTGCAATATGGGCATTTGCAGCAATGACAGGCATGTGGAAAGCTCCGAAGGAAAGGTGGCCTTGACAGACATCCATGCATACAGCTCTTTCCCTCCCTGCCTCCTCCCACTCAGCTGCCTACTGTGGTGCAACTTTTGAAATGGCACCATATGCTCTAGGATACAACCTCACGTATATTCTTAGAAACAACAACATCTGGAAGAGTGAAATTTACTGAACTTATATGGTATGACTTTGATGGCTGTGATAGTGACAACCATTTGAGTTGCCACCAATTCACACCCCTTGCAGCCTTTTTTTTCTTTTACTCTCATAGCTGGTCAGACCAAAAAAGCAAAAGCTCTTCCTTTCCCATCATCCTTCCCATGATAAAGGTAATAGCAAACCTCTATATTCTCATTATTTAATGCACAAAGTAGGTCTATCCGGCTTGTCTTTTCTTCATATGAGATTTCAGATGTTACTGTTTTGCTGCTCAGTTGAAGAAATGTTTCTGTTTCCATGAGTCTTTGGAAAAAATGTTCTGTAGATCTTTGTCCAGGACATGTTGGACCCCTGTGGTTTTTTTGCGTTATGCAGACACACAAATTTTTGTCCAGACTTTCCCAGACAGAATTCAAGATGTCCTAGGCAGGGAAGTTCCAGCTTGAAGTATATCCTCAGCTTGGTAACAAGGCTTGAATCCATCACTAAGGAGAAGTGGAGGTCCCACAGATCCTGTGATAAGGATTATCTTTTGATTTATCATTATCTTTTTGTCCATCATCTGTTGAGCTGGTCCTACTACTTTCTCAGTCCCACCTTGAAAAAGATGCACCATATATTTTGCTGGAGTTATTCTAATCCGAAAAAGTAGGCTTTTCTTGAATAGCAGTACACTCAAAAAGGGTTTCCTTTCTTTTAGAATAATTTGGAAATGGGGCCAGCCAAAGGCAATCTTGATGCTCCCAGGTGCCAATTCTTCTGGGTCACTGCAGCCCTTACTGGAGCGTACAACCCATCTGAGAGCAGAACCAAAGTCTTTGAGAGAGGTTTGCGATATGTGTGACATCTGACTACAAATGCAGTGCCGTTGATTCACTACTAGTATGGGTGCCTGACAAAAATAAATGAATCTTAGCGTGACTCCACGAGTGGTGTTGACACATTCAATTGTCTGTGCTTCGTTTGCTGCAAAACAGTAGCTATTTTAGAAAAGGATTTGATGAGTTTAGCATACACAAAGAGTAGACAGATTTAAAAGACATCTTACTGGAACATTCTATTTTTGAGATTTCACTTTGACAAAACTGCCTCATTAAGGACTTGGATATGAAAAGCAGGAAAATGCTTTTGGATCTCATGTAAACTAAATTCAGAATTCTGATGAGCTGAATCAGTTCTTTCCATACTTTATTTTCCTTTATCTGTATTTCTCCTTGTTTCCATGTAAGAGATGACATAAAACCTTTAGGTATCTCGATCTTGATTAATAAGCAAGACAACTCCAAACTGTATGAAATAAGGGAGAAAGAGGAAAGAGAAGGTAAGTATTTTGAACCCAAATTAAATTACAATATTTTGGAATGAACTAACCCCAAATGATCATCACATATTATGGCCAAAAATGAAAAAATGATACTTGCTTCTTCAGGAAACCCTGTTGTGTTGTTTGCTTTGACTTGGTAGAAGCATTAAAACTACCGGAATAGATCCTCTAAGGAAGAAAAGGATACTGTATGGCAAAGGGCAGCTGCAGCCTCCTGCCAGCTTGACTGAAGGCAAATTCACCAACGTGCATTGTCAAATATTGGGTTTCAGCTCTGAACAATGTGACAATGGCTTTCAGAGGGTTTGTCCACCTTCAGACATATGCAGCTGTATCAACAAATAAAATTCAGGCAAAAAGCAAGTGGCCATGCCCTCTCCAGTCTTGTCAATCCTGATTTAGGACATTTATGGTATAAAGTGGTTGGCTTGTAGTCAACTTGCATACAATGGGGCACATGAGACTCCTTGTACCCACAACTTCCTTTGTACTTTGATAAATGAGTCTTAGAAAGACTCTTTGGTTTCTTTCATTGGTTTGCATTATTCGNTTGTACCCACAACTTCCTTTGTTCTTTGATAAATGAGTCTTGGAAAGAACACCCATTACTCATGTGATAACCACATGATTGGTGTTCCAAGCTCATGTGCATCATGCTCACTGGGTCACTCTGCACCTTTGTGGGTTTGTTTTCTAGAGGAGTCCTTGGCCCAGCTGTGGCTCAAGCCTTTACCATCTTTGGAGCCTGTACCAAAGTACTGTTGATTTGGCTAACAGGCTGAGTGCATCCATCACACCCAGAAATACTTTTTTTTGTTGTGATTCATAGACTATGTCTATAAAACTCATCATGTGCACTATCTTTGATGCCTAGTCAGTGATGGTGTGAGAAGATTTGGTGCCTGTTCCTTTTCTTTGAGTTTGGTTGGTTCTCTGCTCTTCAAGAGCAAAGTCAGTACCTTATTTGCTGTTTCTGCTTATACATCTTTGCATTGCAGACCAGCAAAGAAGGTTTCCACCTGCGTGACTACAAAATTACCGAGTGCCACAAATGACATGGCACATTTGCAAGCCAGTTCATGTAGTCATATTAAATGCAAAAAGATTTTAATATGCATCCTGTGCATATTATTAGGGTTTCATATGTTTTTGGTTTAGACAGGGCTAAAAACAGTTGGATACACTTTGTAGTAGATCACGTAGTCTTGCTCTAGAACTCTTTCTTACCTCAGCTTCATATCAGATGCTTCTTAAACTTCCGATATAGTCAGACTGTTGGTATCAATAGACTACCTCTTCCACAGTTAATGAAAGTTCAAGCAGAAAAACACATAGAAAAATAAGCTTTCCAGTAAAAAACCTTTCTTTTTTGTCTTTGCATTTCCATGACAGTCTTTACTCCTGTATGTACTTATCTTCCATCTGTCCCTCTGCACAGCTTATTTGAAACGCTGTAACAGCCATTGCTTGAGTATCCAGGTGTATCACCATCAGTGCATTTATCCTGATGAAAGATGAGCCACTATTACTCTGGTTTTACAGAGAGGAGGGTAACAGAGCTGCTGGCTGCATCACAACCAGCTGATGGAGGCTGTGGTATCATGATTTCCTGATTAAGGATCTGTCACAGTCTCCTTAGCTCCTGCTGAAGCAGCATATGGACACACACTTGGGTGTCATATCAATAGAAAGACAGGCCATTCGGCTGGGACCTGAAAGTTCAAAAGTGTTTTAGCTCTGCAGTCAAATAGTGGCTGAAATCTGGATTTAAATCTCCAGCTCCAAGTGTGCCAGGGAGCAAGCTGTCAGCTGTTCCGGATGTGTAAGGCTTCCAGGTCTTTCTTGTTTACAGAGTTTGTACTTTGAGTAAGTAAATAATTATTCTTAAGCCAGAGGGTGAATACCCAAGCATGACTGACTATACAAGGTATTAAAGAACTCACCTGGGAAAAGGGAGACCTAGGTTCTAATGGCAATTTTAATCAACATTTAATCTAAAACTGGAAGAGAGACTCGAAGTAAAGCGTTTCTGTTTCCAGATCCTTGCTTCTAGGAGAACCATGTTAATGACCTAAATAAATTTTTTCTCACTCCCCCACTTAACTGAAATCCTTCTTGTCCCTTTTGAAAATGTTTTTCGAAAATGTTAGCATTTCATGTTCTAGTGTTGCTGGATCTAAGAGCTGGGATTTATAGCTGCAGGTGCATCACTGCTTCATCCTACTCCACTCTTCTTGCCCCCCACACCCTCTCTCCACACCTGATCCTCACTCCTCTCCGGCACTGCACGCACCAGACTCCCCTATCAGCCAATGCATTTCACTCCTATGGCAAAAATCTGTGCAGGATTTAATATGGTCTGGCAGAAAACTCACTCACAGATGGGTCTGGGGAGTGCCAGAGACAGCACAGCAATCCGTGTGAATGGGAGGAAGGGACCAGTTGAAACTTGGAAAGGGGAAAGGATCTTCCTCTTTGGTTTCTTTTATTGGTTTGCAACACTTCATGGAATGGCATCCCGAAACAGACCGATTATGGGGAAAAGGTGGTATTTCTGACTACACTAAAAGTTTGCGTGGTCAAACTCTTGTTCCTTTCAGCCAGATTTTTAGAAAAATTGGTATTTTACCACTTCATACTAAACTTGTCTCATATTTAATTGCAATATTTTAAATTTTTTTTCTATTTTTCTATGGCTATAACTACTTATCAAATCTGAAACAGAGGCATCACTTGAAATTGTATTTTACAACATGTAACTTATTCATCTAGAAACAGGAGTTTCAAGAAGTTAGTTAACAATGTGCATATTTATCTTTATTGTGTAATTCTGATTTATCAATTTTTGCTTGTATGTTTTGAAATGTTTGGAAATTAACTGAAATTTAGTGTCCATCTTTTAAAGATTAAGAAACTTAGTCAAAACTACATGTGTCCAAAAATTTTCTGTCCCAGTTCAGTAGCTGTTTAGGCAAGCTGACTCTAAAAACCCCTTAGAGAAGACAATACATTGGTACCAGGAGGACCTTTCTGAACATTTGTCATATTCTCAAGCTAAATTCAAAATACAGCTACTAAGAAGAAAATAATAATAATAATAATAATAATAATAATAATAATAATAATAATAATAATAATAATAATAATTATTATTATTATTATTATTATTATTATCATTATTATTATTATTATTATTATTATTATTATTATTACTACTACTACTACTATCTCCAGCTGAAACCAGGACAATATTTTACTACATTGTCTCTCTGAAATCAAAGAAACTGCAATGTCATAGTCAATTTCCATTTTAGCTAAAAATAATCTATTTTCAGACTTACGTACTGCCAAAATAAAGCATTCTTTTTCATTTCCAGCAGCAGAAAGCTCAGCCTGTCTTTCGACTTTGGTCCTGCAATTTCAAAATGCTCACTCTGTAGCAGTGTAGTTTGTTTCTGCTAGGTAACTTCCTCTCTGATAACAATATTAGCATCCCAACACACATCAATCTAGCAGATTAGTCTCCTAGAGCAAGAATTTGTTTCAGCCATTTACACAGTACTGTACATTTTACTGAACAAGATATTCCCAAGCTACATTTAGTACAGCATTTTCCAGTTCTTTATACAGGATGTATTAACTTCGCTTTGTAGATTAGTTGAGTATTGGGCTTTTGGGAAACCAGCAGAAAAACCTTTTCCTGATACATTGGAATTTTATCCTTTCCACCTGTTCTTTCCACCAATAAGTAAAGCCAGTTGACCTAGAACTTCAAATTCAGTATTTAAATATAGCCAAGTAGTTCATATTTGTTTTACTTAGGATCCCACCCCACTATTTGAAAATATACTTTTCTTAACTGTGAACTGAGTGCAATTCTTTCTTGAACTTAGTTTTGGAAGAGAAAGTTTACCATTGTGTAAAATGGTAACTGCATCTGTGTATTTCAGAAGAATATCTTCAAATCTCTGTAACTCCTTTTCTGTCTTCAGTGATCAGGCTGCAGTATAACTGTTAAAAACTGCTGAGTATAGAAAAATATCGGTTTAGTAGGTGAGACCTCTGAAGGATTTTCATCTTTATTTTGTAGAAAAAAACGGGTTTTTTTTTTTTTTTTTTTTTTTTTTTGGCTTTTACTGTTACATTGCTAGGAATAAGGGAGGTAGCCTTTCAAGTAGAAAAAAAACCCTGGTATTTCCTCATTGTATCATCAGTTGTACAAATAAGATGCTCATACAAGAGATGCCCACATTTAGAGATGCCCACATAAGAGATCTTCTAAAATATGCTCTGTATGTTGATACAAAGTGTAATTAATGTTAAAATTCAAGTACAGTTGTATGAGCTGTTGTTTTATCTGACACAACAGGTTCTGGTAAGGGCAAATGCTGTATGCAATACTGAGTTTTAATTATGGATAGGTGATCACCATCAATTCATATCAACTCATCAATTGGTGGTAAATTTATACAAAGCTGTTCCTGACTGTGGAATGGATTTTGGTAATGACAGATAGAAATTTACAACAGTTTGAAAGTACTTTTGTGCCCTTCATTGCTTGGCACTGGTCTTTTAGGGGTTCTCTAATAGAGATAGATATTGTCAGTGACCCTTTTGCACAGTGCAGGGTAGAACATGCTTCCTTAGGGTGTGAGGTGGTACTGCAGCCAGGCTGCCTGATTACAACAATAACTTACATATGGTCCAGATTATGTAAAATAACATTTTCTTTTTCATGTCTGATAAATGTCACTGGTATCCAATTAGGCATGTGGTTAAACTGGATGTTACTGCTGCTTTTACCTCTCATAACTGTGTTTCCTCATCCCCTCTTTGGCACTGGCTCTAGCAACCACATAAACACAGGGAGCATCAAAGTCACATAATTGCACCAATGCAGTAATTTTTTTTTTTTTGTGGTAGTTCAATATTCTGTTGTATCAATGAGTTGGTATAATTAATGATGGCAGTAATTAGAAAAGGATAGAAAGAAAGAAGGAAAAGGTGTTGGAGGGGAAGGACAGGCTTGTTCCCTTCATTGGCAACATAATATGAAACTTTACCTCTAAGAAACCTTATGACAGTGGTGTTATTTTTAAGTGTAGAACTGTGAGAGAATTACTGCTGTAATGTGAAACTGCCCTCTGACTGTGTCCTCTCTAACACAGAGCTCCTGTGACCCTTCCAGGTTTAATCTCTTTCTCTTCTAATTGCCCGCTTTTCTTTTGTTGTGGGAGTTCTGATTTACTTCTAGGATGACTTGCAAGCTGTAACTCCCTTTTCACTCCACAGACCCTATAAATGGAGGATTTTTGCAAGTGCTTGGCCTCTTTACTCTCCCTTAATTCAAATTCTAAAATGAGCTTCTTTACACCTTTGAGCAGAACAGTCACCATCTGCCTTCCTAAATCAGTAAGGCTCACTTCAGTGAACTAGAAATCTGTACTCACTCTTATGACTCTTGGAACCATAGAATGTGGAAAGGCATCTCTGGACATCATCTGGTCCAATTTTCCTGCTCAAAGCAAGATCAACTAGGGAAGGTTGCTCAGGGATGTATCCAGTCAGATTTCAAATATCTCCAAGGATGGAGACTCCACAACCTCCCTGGGCAGCCTCTTCCAAGTTCTCAATCAGCCTCACAAAAAACCATCGTTTTCTTATGTTTAATCATCCTGTACTTCAATTTGTGTACTTGTCCTTTCACTGGCTACTGCTGAGAAGAGTCTGGCTCCGTCTTCCCCATCTCCTCATACGAGAGATGTTCCAGCCCCTTAATGATCTTCATGGCACTGTGCTGGACTCTTTCCATCATGTCCATGTCTGTCTTGTAGAGGGGAGCCTGGAAGTGGACACAGCACTCCAGGTGTGTCTCAGAAGTGCTGAATAGAGGGAAAGGATCACCTCCCTCAGCCTGCTGGCAAGGCTGTGCCTGGTGCAGCCCAGGATGCTGTTGCCTCTCTCTGCTGCAAGGCTGTATTTGCTGACTGTGTTCATCTAGTAGTGCCTCAGCTCTCCCAGGTGTTTTTCTGCCGAGCTGCTTTCTAGCCCCTCAGCTCCCACGCTGTCCTGGGACCTGCAATTAGTTGAAGGCCCCGTGCAAGTCTTTAATTTAAAGATGAGGGAAAATACTTAACAATTAAGTCTTTTCCTTCTTGTTCTTTGGGTCATTGAAACAGAGTTACAAGCATGATGATGATACTCTGGAGGCAAACATACTTCTATAAATACAAGTAAGAAAAACAGACTAACAGCAGCAGTTAGCAGTTCTGTGTCTCAGAATTTAGCCATTTCTGACAAAAATTATTCTCTAAATGTATTCAGGGATATATTATACATAAGTTCTAGAGGCTTTTTAGGCAAGAGTGTTTTCTGCCTAATAAAGTATTCAATAGCACTTTGTATTTCTTTAGCTGGCAAATAGATATAAATATGCTTGGTTTCAAAGGGAAAGCCTGTCTGATATGTATATACTGCATAGGATCAGGAACACTTTCATGAATAAGCCAACAGATCCCAACACAGCAATTCATATAAATAAATGCTGTTCTGTTTTAGAGAAGACAGTACAGCAGCAGAGATGGCAGCCATGGTTATTTAATCACAAATCATATGATATTTTATTAGATTCCCTGCTCCTGGAAACTGAATCTCAGTTTGACTTCCAGCATTCTTGGCTGGGAAAAAAAAAAATTGAGAAATTGACATGACATTTCAAAAATATAATCAAAAGAAAAAAAATAGCTCAATTTTTCCTCCAAGGTGTCTAAGCCAAACTCTTTCAAGATTTTGATTTCTTAGTTTTGAAATATTCGGACAGGAACTACTGGACTCAGATTGAAGGGTTACCTCTGCCCAGTTCTGTGGGACCATGCACAGCAGCACTCTGTGGCCAGATTGTTTGATCCTGGACAGCACTATAGGAGTGCTTTAACTGCTGTGATGTATGATATTTAATACCTTTTGTGTTAGGCATTGGCACCCCATTTTCAGAGAAAGGGCCTCGCTGGGGATCACACAGTTGTTTGAGGGGAGTTCTCCCCACCATACCAACTGGCCTGAGTATGTGGCAGAGTAAGTGGTCTCAGGCTTGGCGTACATTAATGGTCAAGATTATGATTCCAGCTCTAAGGAAGGGAAATCTAAGATATGCAGTAAGACCAGAGCTTAGAAGGAGTTGCTAGTATAATTTAAAGTAAGGCTGGAAGCAAAAAGAAACTAATTGTTTCTTGAATCTGCATTTATAGTTTTCACAAGATTGTTGGCAGATCTTTTATTCTTACATTTTCTTCCTTCTTTTGCATTCCATATCTGTACATGATAGTGCATGGCAGGTTTTTTTCAGTTATGAAACTCAAGAGTCACAGTTCTGATGGATCTCAAACAAAGGACCTAATGTGGGCCAACTGAGAGCTAAATCCATTTTGCTGCTTTCAGATGGGTAAAAGAAATTCTATGTCAGCAATTAATTCTTACTTTTTAATGCAATGTCTCAAGGAGTTGTGTAAACTTTACTTACAGAGGTTTCATCTACCTTTAAGTAGTAGGTACAGCTGGTAAAACAACTTTAGGAAAATGAGGCAGAATTTTTCATAGAATGTTTGGAATTTACATGTCCTCCAGACATCTCAAAAATGGGCAAGTTGTATAAATTTCATTTTACAGTTGAGGAAACTGGAAAGGGAAAGTTCAAGTGACTTATCCAATGTCATAGAGATAAATAACTTTGGAAGTGGCTGAATAAGTTCAAAACTCTTCTGTTCCATTTTCTTTCCTATGGACAGTTTTTACAGACAGTAGAACTTATACACATTTATTAAAAAAAAAGGCATTTTAAATATGCCCTACAGTCTTAAGACAAGAAGAGGCTTCCCAAATCAGAGCTGCAATTGAATGGATTTGTGTAATACAGGCAAATCAAATTGTTGATTATATATCCACAAAAATGTAGGGTGCCCTTTCCCTCCAATGTTATAACACAGGTTAGTTGTTTATGACTATTTTTGCTCATCTTGAGAGCAGAGGGAAATGGTGGAATGGGAATATCTTTCCCTCATCCATTCACACAACACTGTAAAAGAAAGCAAAGCTAGTTCCAAGCACTTCAATATTTTTATGAGAGGTTTTCTTTTTTAGGTATTCTAGTTCTTCTTCATCAGAAGAATCCCTTCCAGATTTTCCTGGAAAATTATGCCCACTAGTTAACATTTCAAAGTTTTGAAACCCCAAACTAATTAGACTAATAGCATTTGTCATTTGTTTCCAGAAGGTTATGGATTATGGAGAACTACAAGTGAGGAAACAGGCTACATGCTTTGCATGTCCCAAAGGAGAAGATAGGGAGCTGTGGAAAGGGAGTTAAGATACAGTTGCTCTGGGATAATGGAGCCTGTGATCTGCTTGAAGATAGAAAGGAAGGAACCAGGAGAGGAGTACAGGATTAAGAATGAGAGAGAAGAAAGTCATGAGGGCAGTATGGAGATGTTATAGTCAAACAGTCAAAAGACTGAGCAAGAGAAAAAGACAGAGACATCACAACTGAAAACGGGCATGGAGGGAGAGGTGAAGGGATGGCAAAGAAGTGAAAGTGGAGAATTCTGCTGTTGCCTTCTGGTCAGAAAGTAACGTGAAAGGGAAGCAGACAAAAGAAGATGGTTAAAATCTAGAAAATATCTTAAACTGTAAAAGAGGCTACAATGGTTGAAGACATGGGAACCTTACCATAACAGTAATATTGACTTTGGCCCCGTGATTAGTAAATAACATATATAGCTTTTGTGACTGGAAGTACATTATTTCCTATTGATGGCGTAGAGGATCTGCTTCTACAGTTACTGCAGCAATACATGAGAAGCAGTTTCTTAAGTTATCCCTTCTCTTTGTTATGCTCTACTGCTTTTTCACATTTACAATTTTCCAGATGCAGGCATCCATTTGACACAGTAAAGGAAAAAAGACATACATGAGGGTTTATCGCTCACTGATTCCTTCAAGAATTCTGATGGATTTTTCTTTCTTAAGAAAAACCCTTGTTAGAGCATTTTAGATGGAAGTGTGTGGATGCTTTTTAGTAGTGATTAAACCATGCCTGTCAGCTATGAACAGCTTTTTCAACTGATGTATCATGGGTCATTTTTCCTGTAATTTAAGGACAGAAACAGATTATACTATCCATTTAGTGCTTTTTTCATCTTTAGAAGAGAAATTTGTAACAAGTCTCAGGTATGGAGGACTGTTTGCTATACAAAGAAGCAAAGTCAGAGGGTGTTTGACACTGAAAATTAATTTTGTTCTAAGACATAAAATCAAAATCATGATAAGGTGAGGCATGTATACAGCATGCACCCAGATCCTGGATCAGAAACAAGTAATTATAAAACATGAATGTTTTTTTAGGAAAGGAATATTCTGAAACAACTAGCAGCATTCCAAGTGGAGATTACCAGAAGAGCCTTGTTCCCACACAGAGCATGAGCTTTGATCTTTAATGATGTGCCCGATTCACAGTTCAGTGTTCAATAGTCAGGAAGCTGCTCACTCCGAGGGCCGCTGAGCAGCACTTTGCCCGAGCAGCTCGCATCAGGCCCAGCGGCCATTGCAGAGATGAGCTTCCTACTCCCTCTAGTGCAGCAAGGGAGCATTCAGGCACTGCCTGCTGCTGCTTTTAAAAAAGGCTCAGAGATATAAAAGAAGTTTAAGAGTAACAATTTCTGTAATAGAAATGGAATCAGTTTGTGTGGTGATTTACAAAGAATTCAGGAATACTGTCAAAAGAACAATATTTTTGTCAAGCGATTTGACTGTTGTGATCTTTAAAGGTGTTCATTGGCCTAAAGGATGATGTATCCTGGCTAAAACCAGATCTGAATAGTAATGAGGGGCTGGAAGTTAGAAGCTGTGTTTCTAAGGTGCCATAACTTGGGAATTACAAGTCAGATGCAGATATCTCAATTCTCTGTACAGAAAGTAGAGGAGAGACCAAAGCTGCAGCAGCTGGACGGGGGAGCTGCCTGCAAGTAGCAAATATGGATTTGGATTCCTAGGAAAGGGAAAAGGTACTAAATGTCCAGAGTTAGCTCCTGTCTCTCACTTCCCTGTGCCCATGCTGGCATTGCTTGTGTAAGTGGAGCTAGAGCACTTCTGTATGATGAGTAAATCTGCTCTCCTAGTTATTTCTGGACCGTGCAAGATCAGGGTGGTAGATCAAAAGAGCTTCTAAAAGGTGATACAAGTGCCTGGTAGTAGCTCTAGGTTCCCACTCCATTCAGCCTTTTGCAGACTGCTCTCTGCTAGTGCTACTATCAATATCTTCCCTTTCCATAGCACCTGCAATCCTAAAAAAGCCCCAGAACTCGTAATATGACAGAGTGGGCTGCAGAACAGCCAAGAAATCTCTAGGAAAACCATTTCCTTTCTTTGTGTTCTGGCCATACAGTTTGTATGGGCAAAAATTCATATGGAAGAGGTATGACAGAAAGCACTGATACCCTTGAACTGCCAGAAATATTTCACATTTCAAATTGAATCGTCAATGTTATTATATTCTTTCCCTTGCTCACGTTATTTCTTGTGTGCCTCTTTATAATGCTCTTCCAATCAAATATTTTTTTCTACTCCAAATCAAACTCCTGGCATCCGGTGGCTGTCTACTGTGGTCACAGCAGGGACAGCCAGATCTTATTTTGCCATTAGCTGTGACCTTAAGGGTGATTACATTTTCTTTCCCTTCTATTTTTAAATTGTCCCTTATCAGAGTGTTTCTATAATTTATGTATTTAATCATTTCTTAGACATCTATTTCTGAGTGCTTAGTATCATCTGAGACATTTTAAACATATATTCTGTGAAATAAATGATCTCCAACAAAGATCACACATCAGGCATTGGCAACACAGATGACCTAACTGTTACAAGATGCTTTGCTTGACTGCTGTCTCC
Source organism: Pachycephala philippinensis (assembly GCA_013397055.1). Taxonomy (NCBI): domain Eukaryota; kingdom Metazoa; phylum Chordata; class Aves; order Passeriformes; genus Pachycephala; species Pachycephala philippinensis. The sequence continues at coordinate 521,970 of VWZT01012893.1, read as the reverse complement.
CCAGCTACTGTCAGCAAAAGGGACTCCTTTACCCCATTCTCCCTTACAGTAAATATTTTATTAGCTGGGTCACCTGTTGTGTCACCTGCAAGAACGTGCCCTGGAGGGTGTGGGGATATGACTCTGAAAGATCCCTGTGCATGGCACTTCACTGGGATTCACTACCATGAGGGACACAAGGTGAGATGGGCAATCTTAACTCGTCAGCAGACGTGGCTTTTGGACAGCAAAAGAACAAAAATGATTTTTTTAGTTATAATGTTGTGGTTATCATCATGGTCTAACTTCTGAAAAGAGAGAATATCTTTTATTAGATCGTGTGAGACCCCTGGAAAAAAAAAAACAGATGGATTTTAGACCACATAATTTAATAATTAGAAACCTGACTTTGGGAACTATTTCACAACTTTGGGAGATGAACATTAAAAGAGTAAAACAAGCTAGAAAATTGAGAGCTTCGGTTTGGCAGCCATGTTCCTTTCCACCTGCTTAGCATCTCTCCAAGAATTCCTAACGTGTGCTCCAGATTTTCTCCAAGTGAGGGGCTGTTCGTAGCAACAGCACATTTTCAAGTTTGTAATTTCAGTTCTTAATAACTTCTACTTCAGGTTGTAGATTCAGGCTTTGGAAAACAAATGCAAATGACCTAGATGGCTGCATCTGGACCGATTCCTCCCTGCAGATCTTTCTTGCTTAGGTAGGAATATGTCAGCTATGCCAATGACAAAGATGGTTCTTATCACTGTCAGGAAAAGCTGGAGCTGAGCACAACAATTGTGTGTGCAGAGAAATTAAATCATATAGCTTGGAAAAGACATCTGATGCCATTGAGTGTAACCATAAACCTAACGCTACCATGTCCACAACTAAACCAGGTCCCTAAGCATCGTATCTACACACCTTTTAAATACTTCCAGGGGTGGTGGCTCTACCACTTCCCTAGGCAAACAGTTCCAAGGCTTTATAACTCTTTCCTTGAAGAGATATCTAATCTAAACCTCCCCTGGTATAACTTTAGACCATTTTCTCTCATCTTATCACTTGTTACTTGAGATAAGAGACTGAGGCTTACCTGCCTGCAACCTCCTTTCAGGTAGTTGTAGAGAGTGATAAGGTCTCCATTGAGCCTTCTTATCTCCGGGCTAAACCACCCCAGCTTCCTCAGCCACTTCTCACAGAACCTGTACTCCAGACCCCCTACCAGCTTTGTTGCCTTTCTCCAGACACACTCCAACATCTCAATGGCTTTCTTGTAGTGAATAGAAATATTGAAGCAAAGTGATTGTCCTGGTGTAAGTGGTCTGGTAGAAGGGGGAGGTGGGCAACTTGCTGTCACAAATTGCTAGTTTTTGTTTAGATCTGTTTTCTGATTTGGCTGAGCATGAAGCTGCACAAACACTGCATCCAGGTGATGAGAAGAACTGACAGAAGAAATTGTTCCTTTTTAGCAAAAGTCAGCTTTTGTCAGGCTATAAAGCTTATGCAGTCATGCATGTGGAGTCCAGTGCAAGGTGAGTGTAAGTCACAAATTAGTCTGTTTGTCCTTAAATGCCTCCACTGAGAATGCCATAAAAAGTGGACAATAAATGCTATTATTCTGGTATTATTTTGGTCTTTTTTTACGTTATCACTATTTTTCCAGTATCTAGCTAGATGTTGAAGTCATTGAGGCTTCAAAAGTTACCAGGTAGGAGTTATTTTGTTACTTTCTTAAAAAATGCTTTTCCTCAACTAAAAAGGGCTCAGTATATATTCTGCACTTCTTTTTTCCAAGTCCATACAGCAGCTAGTCATTAGAATAAGGTTGTTATAATATTTGAATTCTTTGCACAGTAGGTGTCTCTGGCTTGGCCAGTGACTTGTGAAACATACACTGTTTAGATGGTTTGTCTTAAGCTGGTCCCACCCCAGTACAACACAGGCAGTAGCTCTGGGCTGTTCTGAAGATCCATTATACATTTCTTCCTTGCCACTCTCATTACCTGACAGGCTCATTGCTCTTGGTTTTTTTTTAAAGCCTGAGAAAAACTTGAAAGTCTCAGAAAAGTTCTGTACAATGTCACTCATTTTCCTGTGTCTCCATTGAAGAGATGTGGCCAGATGTTTAAAATCAAAAGGATAGCATACATCTACAATTTCCAGGTGTCCCCAGAAACCTCAGGTACTTAACATCTCAAAATCTGGGCCATGATTTCTATATTTATGAGATTCAAAATTCTCCCTGAGTTTTTAACAAAACTAGATTGTGTTTTGCTGCCATCAGAATCCACCGTGATAAAGTGAGATCTGATAAAGCACTAGGAAGTTTTCTCTTTGTGTATAAATATTTATATATGTAAATAGGTGTATGGTTAATTATAACTGACAAGAACAGACTGACACAAACGCAGATCCTCTGTCCCCATGGACAGATACAAGTTGCTTGTTGAAGTGTTGTGGCATATCTCATGGGCTGTGTACTGAATCATTGATTAAATGCTGCAGCATGTGGATAGCTGAAATGCCAGTGACACTTGAGCAGGGAGGGAGGAAGGAATGTGCACTGAATAAGAACACAGAGAGATCATCTGGTTTATATTTCTTGATATTTCATGAACTGGTCAAGAGCTGAAAGGTTTCTCTTTATATTTTACTTAAGTTTGAACGGAAACCTTTACTGAAGACTTCACAGGCTGTCTAGATCACACATGCACACAGAATAGAATCCCTCACGCAGGAAAGAGTTAGAAAAGAATTTAGTAAGAAGATAGGACAAGCTGCACTTGACAGGCACTGGACAGTTTGAAAACAACCATCAAATCTGACTCTTTCAGCACAGGCTAAGTCCCTGAATCTGCTTATATATTTGGAAAACGTTTGCATATAGCTGACACTTTTGAATGAGGCTTGCATATTTTTTGGTTTCTGGGGTTTTTTCATTCCTTTTGTTACTGTGTGTTTTGTTTGCAGTTAAGCTTATGACTCTCCTGCCAGGTACATCAGAAGAATTCTGTTGTACTTCTGCTTTTACCCTTTAATAGACTTATAATGTCACTTGAAGGGAAAAGAACTGTTTAGATTAAATTTATGGCACTTCTCAAAATCAGAAGTGTCTATTTAATTAAAATAGGCATCTATTAATAAAAATATGAATAAATGTGTAATCATGTGTAGCTGAAAACACAGAATTCTTCTGCATGACATTTTTGGGACATAGAGGAGGGGCATTTCCTTTCAATACTTCGACTTGTTTTTCCAGCATGGCATCACGCACTACTTATGCATACCTTGAAACTGTAATGTTTTTAAGTATGCTACATATTTTTTTGTCATTTCGTGATGAAAGGCTGCATAGTTCCTAATGTGCCAGTATGATAGCAACATACCACCACCATTATACATGTTTTCTGCAAGACATTCCTTTATTGGATGAAGGCTGTTAGACTGGCATTTTTTGAATAATAGCGTGCCATGTGGTCTATTCCTGTTTTGGAGAGAAGTCTCAATTTTGTCTTTGAAACCCTGCTTCAAGGAAACCTGGAAGAAAAAAGATCATTCCAAAACATGCACTAGCATGAAGGTTTTTTTCTAGAACTAAACCTGTGAAACTGTTTTGAAATGCCTTGTTCAACTGTATGGCATGCATGTGTAATATAAGTGGATGTAAGGAACCTGGCAGGTAATTTGCCTTAAGGCTGGTCTCCTGTATAGAAGCAGAGATGTCTACTGACCAAGTGCTTGGCATTTTCCCCTCCCTTTCCCCATAGGTTTTGTTTCTACATGTGGCAAGAGACAGGCTCACCAATTACTTTTCTGAAACAAAATAGAACTAAAAGACCTCCAAGCTACAAGGTCAGCTCGTGCTCTTAAATATCCAGCATTTTGCCTGTACTGGGTTAGCAATCTACATGGTCTCGCATACAAAGAAACTGGTATCTGAATGCTAACAAATGTAGAAGTGCCTGACAGGAAAGAGAAAAATATTACACTGCAATTGTTCAGTTTTGTAGTAATTAACTAGAAAGATGTCTCTTACAAATTTTTGCAGCTTACTGGCAGGTATATTCCTGTATTGCAAAGACAACATTAATAGGTTCTTTTTTTACTCCAGTGGCAGGCTTAAGTATAACAGCTTGCACCTTCAGACTTTGCTGGAACCCTAATGAGCCTAGAGAGCCAGAGTAACTCAGGTGTTATACTCCCACAAAATTCTCTCGTCATAAAGCCAAATGGGTATTTAATGCTAAAAATTATTTGCAAGGATGATGAAAGTGCAGCTGACTTCGTGGCCCCTATTCCAAAGCCTTTCTTATTGCAATCTATACTTTGCACTGCACACTTCATGTAAGTTGGGCTGTCAGTCTGTCGTCTTTGTGCCCTTCCTGAAAGTCCTTGCTGTGCTGGGTTCTTTGGGTCACTCCTTTAGGTACGGTGATTTTCAAGTCAATCTCCCATTTGTGCTATTGCTGCTAATGGGGAATTTGCTGCCATGCTTTTCCTGCCTTATTCTCTTGTTAACCTTTTATAGTCCTATCAGCCATATTTCTTTTTACCCTCCTGTGTCAAGGTAGTTGATGGCAAAAGCTTTTATTTTCTTTCTAGTCCCTATCTTCATATTCTTTTGCATGTAGCCTGTCTGCTTCTATTACATAGCTCTCTTCCAGAGCTTAGCCTCTTCTGCTATCTTTAATGTATAACCCTTCCAAATGACCTGCATTCCATTGCAACTTGAATATTATACTGCTGGATTAAGGGGCTTTAATGAGTTCATGGAATCATATTGTCTTGCGCATAATTTATTTAAATTGGAATCCATGACACGAGATGCACACAGGGCAGCTCATGTTGATTTTTCTGTTGGCTTTGAGGCCTCCATTTGCAATCTACTTAACTGTTCTTTTTTGTATGCAGCAGTCCTGAAGAAACTTATGCACTGGGTATAGCCAAAAGGCCTTTTAAATGTTACACAGTTTAGGAAGATGCATTAAAATATTTCTATGGAAATTCAGAAATAATTTTCTAGAGTAGAAGATTATGCAAAAATATTTGAGGACTTGTTGGGTCATCCTCAACTTCTTAATTTCACAAAATTTGTTCTCCATTTGCCTGTATAAATCCTACACTGTTTTCAGAGCCAGCTGTAAAATGTATGAGTGTTACTACCTAAATGTCCTCACAGATTTAGTTGCAAATTACTGCTCAAGGGAAAAGGAGATAAAGGCTCGTGAAGTAAAATCATTATGTTGGGTGCACCTGTTGGACTTCACTTGTAGAAACTCAAATTCAATACTGTTTTGACAACAGATTCAGGATTGCAAATACATAACAGCTGAAAAAGGAGAGGGACTGCTTAAATTAGCAGCTAAAGCTTTATGAGATGCCAAGTACTGAATAATAGCAAATACTGCAAATTAGGGTTGAGGTTTAATATCAGAATAGGGACTATGACTGGAGTAGCTATGCCACAGGGAATAAGGATAGATGAAACTGAAGAGCATTGGTAAGTAAGTCTGGAGATACCAGAACCTGATAAGCAGAAGGCAACGGAGGAGAACTGAAGCACTGCAGCAGACGTGGGTAGAGGAAGAGCCCCTGGACCCCCAAGCAGAAGACCAGAGATTGCTGTGAGTTTGTTTAAGATGCATTATTAGAAAGTACAGTTTTGTAATGCCTGCAAGTGAGAAGTACTGGCTACTATAGCTTACATTTAAAGTTTCAAATTTAAGATTTTTAATCCATCCTTTTTGATGGAAGAGAAGGTGACTTCAGTCTCAAAATTGCTAAACTCGTTGTTGCTGCTCTTGTCTAGTAGCAACAATGGAATACAGAACTTGATCTTACTTTTCTTTTTTCTTTTTTTTTTAATAGAAAACCTAACTTTAGCTTTCACTGTCCCTCTTTGGAGAGTTCAGTCAAAGGCCTATGGCAGAGCTGTGTAATGTCCTCTGAACTAAAATAGCTGTCTGTTAGAGTGCTTGAACAGCTCCTTTCTCTTACAGAGGGAATACTTCATACATAGTTTACATCTGCTCTGGTATCCACAAACAGTAAAATCATCCATATTTTTTATTTTAAAAACAAAATAAGTAGTCATTAAATTTACCTGTTTTAACGATAAAACAAGATGCAAGATATTTTGACAGATTTGACACTAACTACATTTGAAATAGTACCATGTAGGCTTCTCTTTGTTTTCCTTCCAGATGAAAACATATGGAAAAGGGTTTTTTATTATTATTTTTAAAACACATAATTTTTACCACAAACCTGGATTTTTTTTTCACCCTAAGAAATGTATAGATGTCAGCTGATGGACAACTACCCACAACATTATTTTCTCATGTTTGTTGGTATCAGTTTTCTGTGAATAAAAGATACTCTAAGCATCCTTGGGAAATTTATCACTCTGTGGTTTTTTGCTGTGGATGTATTTTTAAGGTGTGTTATAAATGATGTGGAGCAATAGAGTTTGTTTAAACTCACCAGTACTGCTCCACAATCTTCTATTTATGCTCCAAATATAGTAAGGCAATGACCAAATAAGTCACTTTACAAAACCAAAAGTAGTTTGCTTATGTGTGAAGTGTGTGCCTGGCTTGCTTGCTACTCCTCTCTTTTAGACTGGCCAACCATTAGATTTCACCAACTAAAGAATCTTGTTTCAGCTATTTTGTGAATGCTATTTCAGTTGTAGCAATAGTGATTAAGCTCTTTTCAGGACAGAAGGAAACAGCCTCTACTTCGCTGGCTGTGCAGCTCTTTTCTCACTAGAATAGTATTTAGGGCATTAGCAACCTTGGGTATTAATGCATGCTAGTCAGCTAAATAAAGCTTATCTTTTGTAATGGATTTTAGACCACCTAACGTTTTAGTTACATGATATGCTGATTTTTGTACTTAATCCCATGACAGTTTCTGCAAGAATTAGATCACAAGATAAAAAGCCATTTCTGATAGATATGTTAGTCACCATATTCTTTTCTTTCTCCTGCTCTCAAAATGCTCATATTAATATACTGTATGTATTTGTGAATTTATTTGGAAAATATTTTCACTACATGAATATCTTGTGAACAGTTTGTTGTGAATATTTATTATCTAACATCTACATTAATTCAGTGTTGGTTAGTCATTTGAGTGATACAGTCTCTCTGCTGAGTTACTTTGCATCTTACAAAGACATTTCACATTTAAAGTATTGTGAAAAATCAAACTCAACATACATTTTGCTACTACATAAGCTTTTGCTTAAATTCACTATGGCAAATGAAAGTAAACCTTGATTATTTCAGAGCTTGGATAAACATCAGTGGCATTTTTCCTCTTGCTCAGGCAGCTCAAGTAATTGCAATATTCTGATCCAGATTCTCCATGCAGACTCAGGTCAGTACAACTTTCTTCACTTGGTGTTTTACAGTGCTGTGTAAAGTCCCTATGGGCTGTGGAGGAGTTGTCACAGTCCACTCCAGAAACGGCTTCGTTGCAGCAAAACATATTTATTAAATCCTTTGGGATCTTTCCATGTGGGGCCCTGAGATGTAAGATTTCTTTCACATGCTTTGTAACTAAAGAACACTGTCAACCACTATTAAGCCTAAGAAAGTATCACTCAAAATCAGGCATTTACATATGGATTTATACAGTTAAAGAGAATAGCTTTATTTGTCTATTCTTCGGGTCATCTTCTGGTTTCTGTAAAGTCAGTGACAGACGTATACTTAACACTTGTTAAAATAAATAGGGCTTCAAACTGTTGTATTTAATCATTCGTGCTTGATAATTTTGGCTCTCTCTTGTCAGTGCTTCTGTGTTTTCCTAACTGTAAACACTACAATTCTTCCATTACAAGGTGTTGTGAGGGTTATGTAATTGTCTAGAAAGCACTTTGTGATAATAAAATTAAAGACAATTACAGGAGTGCAAGGCATTTTTAGTGCGATTTCTCTAAATATTGGTCATGGACAGAGGCTATGCTATAATAATAATTTGTAATGGACAATATCTTGAATAAACTTTAATTGAATCTACTTTGAACTTTAATTCAATTGTTAGTATCTGAAAAAAACAGTTCATATTTAGGGACAGTAGATGGGATATGCAGGCTGGTGGTATCTGGATATCTGTGAAGGATTTCCCCTGAAGACAGGGTAGTACAACAGACTCTGTTGTGATGAACGATCTTGCTTCTGAGGTGGCCAAAGTCCTTACTGCCAGCCAGCACTGCTGGCTTATCTCTGTGCAGTTAAGAAACCTTTCTCTCGGGATGGGAATGTGAAAAGCAATGCCTTGGAGTTCTTTTCTAGACATTGGAGGAACCAATAGGGAGGGCAGAGTAAGGAATTTGGCAGCAAAAGGGAGGGAGCTGAGTACTGAAGGGGAAGAATCTGGTGTTTGTATTTTTAGTGGAAGGTTTCCACAAAAGAATTACTGGGAGGGAGAAACACATCTTGGCATTTGAAGTCTGATGTGTCTCAGGGTACCGAAGGGTGCTCAGTCACCCAGAGAACAAATTTTCTGCATAAAAAATGAATTCTCGAGCTATTGATTACTTCACATCTGAAATTTTGTCAGCAAGAGCATCAGAGAGTAAATATATCAGTGCTCTTATAAAGTCACTAAATATTTTTTATTTATGAATAAAGTCTCCTGATGTTCTCAGCTGATATATTCACTGCCTTTTATTGTCATATAGGAAGATCATGCCATTTTGATGAAAAGTTCCTTTATGAATCAACCTGCATCTCATACATCTACAGGACATCAGAGCATCTTGCCAAGATTATTTTTCACACACACTCAAACATGTGATTTCACTCCTTTTGGTTGTTTTAGTATTTATTACACAACTGCAGCAGCAATTTTTCCCTCTGACTTACTTTTTATCTATAACCATTGGGTATTCTCCTCCTGGGTATTGCTGCTGCTTTGCTTTAGTAGTCTTTAATAGTCAGAAGTGGGACTGAAGAAGATACCAGAGCAAATTACGTTCCCATGACAGATTTTTTTCTGTGTGAAGACATCCATGGCCCTTTTAGAAGCTATTCAGGTGACTCATTTTATTTAGTAGACAGAGAATAATACGGTGGAGATTTTTACTGAGGTTTTTGCATGTTAAGACTTTCACTGGGAGTCTTTCTGTGACTCTGCAGTATTTTACACTCAGGTTCCCCCCAGATGTTTCTTCATGCCCTTGAGTCTGAATGTATCCAATGTTGGGGGGATTTTCATAGGACATCCCCATAAGGAACTGACATCCAGAAGCTGACTCTCCAGATATTAAGCATTAATACACACACACCTATAGCTCACTTACATAGCATTTGTATACCTCTGCTTATGGATACTTCATGCAATATCACTCCCACACCACCACTTCCAGTGCTGCCTCAAATTCAGTTTTGGATGCCAGTCCCAGACAATATACTGCCTTTGAGAACAAACGCAAAGATGTGTAGTTGTCAGTGCTTGATGACTTTTCCTTATACACACACCTCTGTTTCCAATTTGTTTTTCTCCATGCAGTTTAATTCCCCTATTACAAATATGAGTTTTTCCCAGACTTTTTGTTTCTCCACACACAGAAGCTCAGAAGAACCGCAGCAGCCTCCTAGAACATTTTGTCCTGGGGTAATTTCATCCAAGCACTTGATATTGCTGGGCAGTTTGGAGTTGTAATTTGAGAGGACCACCCTCAAGTTTCTTGAGTGAATGAGAAGACATGAGACATTCCCATCAGCCTCTGTGTGAGAGACACACTCAGATCAGAAGAAAAAAAGCTGGCAGCCAAGTTAGTGTGTCTTGTCAAGTTACCCTATTGGAGCCTATCAGTGTCAGCTTGTGCACAGAAATAGAAGCCTCTCAGTAAGCTAAATCTATTAAAACAAAATAGGTAAAAAGTAAGGGGCACAATTAACCTCCTAAACCTACCATTCATCACTTTTAGCTCAGTCTATTTTAGACCAAGCATTGTTTTCTAACGTTTCCATTAATTGAACAGCTGTATATTTTATTAAGCTATGAAAAGCAGTTGAGGTGAAGATTTAAAGAAACCTTTTAAGAGCTGCAAGTAGTGGAAACATTACAAACTGGGAAAAGCAGAAGAGAAAAACTGAAAAGAAAATAAAATGGAAACAAGACACACATACCACTCATTTTCTGCTTCTATACTGTATAGCTTTCCCTTATACCTTTATTTTTGTTTGAAGAACTGCAGTCCATCTGGCAGAGGGCTGTATCTTCTCTTTTTGTGACTGATGTAGTATGAAAAAGATTCTAAGCCAACATCAATATTTTACAAAGTTGAACTAAGACAGTATGTGCCCCCACAGCTTCAACCCTTGTTGCTTTTACCAGAATATGTGTAAATTATTTTAGAATGTTTTATGGCCAGTGATTTTATTTAAATAAGAGCCTGTGCAGTTATTGATGCTTGGCCTGAGCTGGTTTCCTGGGAACTGTGCATGTTCACCAAAGGGGAGAGCAGACCAATAGGCAGCTATTGGCAATGAAACAGAAACGAGAAATCCTTCTCAGGTTGTTAGAGAAAAAGACACACACTCGAGCCTCTGGAGGCTGTGCCCAGCTGACCACACAGGGGATAGAGACAGCAGCTATATATAGGTGTGGCCTGGGGCTGCAGGGGACCACACACAGGCACAGCAGTGCTCCTCAGAAGCCAAATAAAGCTGCTTCTGCCTGTGTGAATCAGCTGGTGAGTCAGCAAAGCCTTTGCCAGGAGAGCAGCAGGCACAGCAAAAGGGACGCTAACTGGGTTTCCTAAGTAAGAGCTTTTTGTTGTGCCTTTTGGGTTGCAGAAAGCGAAGAAATGTGCATAGTTTGCTGTTTCACAGAGTGATTTCACATTTAACCTTGTAAGTTCTTCAAAAACTTGAGAAAAAACAAATAACTGAGAAATGTTGCAGAGCTATTAAGAATGTCTGAAGGCATTTGAATAGTGTCAGGCATGCAAGTTTAGATGTGTTTGGTTTTTGAAATTTGGGAACTGTTGTCAGAGAGACATAGGAGAATTGACTGGAGTATTCTGGAAGTATCTATGTCCAGGGCAGATGACAGAAACCGACAGCTAAGAACAGATTTAGGTGAGAAAGCTTGTTTTGGGGAAAGAAGCATTTTTCCCCAAGGCAGATGGTCATGGTGCTGGTTTTTCTCTATGGTCAGCTGGTCATTGCACAAGGCCAGTAGTGCTCACCATGTAGCTGTGCCTGGGTTTGGCAGGTGCAGAAGTGGAGGAGCTTGCCTTGAGACGTGCGAGGTAAAGAGGAAGCAAGGCCAGGTGTGTGGGACATGGCAGCTCCTGCAGCCAGGGCGTGTTGAACAGGAGGTGCACATCTCACCGGGGAGCACAGTCTCCTGGAGCCAGGGAAGGGGAAGCAAGCACCCTACAGGTCTGAAGCAGGATTATCACCATCACTGGTAAAGAAACACTGATGTGAATGAGTGGGTTCTTAAATATGTCTGTGAGAGTAGGAAACACTGTTTCACTCCCTCTCATGCACACATCTTCCCAAAGTATCCCATGCACATCTCTGCATGGAATAAAAACATACCCAAGACAAATCAGAAGAGCACTATGCATCTTCTTAACAGTGCTTGCTCAATCTTCTGATTTGATGGTACGTATGCAATTTTTTTGCAATATGACCTAAGACCTTTGTTTTCTTTGATTTAGCAATATTGAAATCATTTCCCAGCTTACACTACCTCACCTGCTGAGAGGTGGAAGTGATATTGGTACATTCACTTCCTCAGAGACAACCATAACAGCATAAAAGCAGAACAATTCCTTCTGCAAACATCTGCTGCCCTAGCATACCTCTCATCTACTTTGTCCTCACAGCTTTGATTCTAATGGGAACCAGGAAATAAAAAAAATCAAATAATTAATTTTCATGGTGATACACAAAAATAATAAGCAAAATAAGAGCTGTGCTGTTGTACTTAAATGTTTGACCACAACAGCTGTCCTGCCAACCTGAGGGAGCTCAGCCTAGATCCCTTGGCTGTAAACAGCAGAGTGATTCCCCTGGCTCGATTCCTTTTTTCCTCTTTGTTGTTCCTAGGAAAGCAGCTAGAGAGCAGGCACTTGTGGCTGGCAGCGGCCACCTGTTCTCAGCTATTATTTTGTCAGGATGCCCAGATGTTTTCCCCAGCACACTGGATTCACTGTTCATGAGCAGAGTAGTACATGGGCACAGCTGGTCCTCTGCCTCCTAGATCAGAGAGTGTCAAATAATTGCCCACAAAGGACAGAGATTCACAAAATATCCTCTCACACCTCTTTCTCTTGGTCTGGGCAGGGGGGATTCGTTGAGGACATACACAGTAATGGTCACACGTACAAAAAGCAGTGGACATAGTCCCCATATGGCGAGCTCAGGCACATGGTAGAAGGGACCAGTATGCATGAGGTCCATGGCCTTTAGTCAGAGGTCAATGGATCTTCCTGGATAAATAGAGTCAACATAGGTTAACAGAAAACTAATAATTTTGCTCTTCCTGTGGCAGTGGTTGCAGACAGATGGAATTGTCTTGCTTATAAGTCGTGTTATTAGCAAGTATTTGAGTGTTAGCAGCCATGTACTGAGAGCCTTCTCAACCTCATTAAGCTAGACCTAGGACTTGCATAAACATTTAGGTTTACTGGAAGCACAAGTGCTTTAGTTGGCTGCAAAGTGGTAAATTAATTCAAAGCTGAAACCACCTTTCAGCTGCAGACAGTGTCATTTGCATTCAAAAACAATGTTGTAAATAACACTCTTCCAATGTTCTTTATGAGCAAATGTGTGATATTATTTTAACTGAAAATTTGGGAAGCCTGCCCAACATGAAGCAGCAAACCATTTCTGTCTGAAATAGATTGTTCTTTAAAGCTCCGAAAATTGGAAAGAGATTTATTTTCTCTTGAACAGCTGGTACTAACAACATAGATGGCAAAAAATTGCTTCTTTATTTTTAGAAGAAAATTATTACTAAACAGTCTGTAGGCTTGAAAAAATAGAACTGAGGTCTCCAAATATTTGAACTCTCTGACCTGAGTTATATAATTTTTCTTAATTCTGGTAAATGCTTTAATAGCATTATTATTTAAACAAAATTCTTAATATTTTGAGTTTTCCTGCTTGCTCACTTGTAAAAGGGATGATGTTTTACTTGGCTTTGAGATTTTAAAGAACGTAACAAAAGCCTTGGACAAATTCTGCAGAGCGACTAAGAGGTACCTATGCCTGAGCTTGGAAAGGGTGTGGGAAGTGGATGACAGTTGAACAAACAGCTCTTAAATTGTTATTTTGCATGAGGAAGTAGAAAAGAGCAGTTAAAGGTAGCAGGGGATTGCAGCAGAGATTGTAAGGTAGGAGAGGTCTGAGATAATGGACACAGATATGGGAATACTGACAATAGATACTCAAGATGTTCATCGTCCTTGGACTAGAAGTTCGGTTGTCAGCTGTCCATGGACAGTCCACCCGAGCTGCTGATTAAACTGGAGGTTCAGAGGTGCCACAGCTGTTTGCAATCAGGGCTGGCCCAGGTCCCCAGGGTGGGTTAGCTCCCACCAGCACCACGTAAGACAGCACAGCTGTGGTCTGTGCTCTGGTGTTTGATGAGTATCACTTAGTAACTGCATGGCACAGATTAAATCCATTTCTCCAGCACAATATGTAACCACCTAACCATGGGGCTGTTATTTCTTCAGCTTATTTCCATTGCACTTTCTTTCTCTAACAAGGCAGCTACACTGTCCCCCAGACAGTGCTTATTCTGCTATATACTGCATCATCTCCAGAGCAAAAGTGCCTGTGGAGGAAAAACTAGGCATAAATTAATTTTATGGCATTTATTTTGCAGATGCATAGTTGCATGTTTTATGTATAGATGAAGTGAACTTTGTAAGGGATTTAATCCAATTGCCCATGGCCCAGCTCTTGGAAAAAGCTGAAATGATTGGCTGAAGCATGCATTCAGTATCTGCATTTACGACGTTTGCAGTTTAAGGCTGGCCTCAGTCGTATCTGAGAACAGCATGTGTTCCAGACACTGTCAAAGGCAGCAAACTGCTGAAAAAATCCTGCCAAAGCAACAGCTGAAGCAATGAGAGCTTTCAGTTTCTTACAACTCCATTTAACTGTGTGCTTAGGAGCAACTCATTAAGTAGCAAGCAACCATGTGAGGGGATGCCAAGGATTAAAGGAATCCTGTCATGAGATAGTGGTGACATTTGCCTGCTGCTTTCCAAGTGACAGTGCTTGCCAAGCCCGGGGGAAGCCAGTGACAGCCCACAGTAGTAGCATCAATTTAAGCAGCAGATTGGCAGGAACGGTGCCTGCTTTGAATATGAGAGTGCTTGAGCCATGCTCATGGTAGGTCCAATTTGTGAATCCTGTCAGAAGAAAGAGTGTTACAGAAATCAGTTATCTTTTACGCATATTTTCGTGTGTGTGTACACATTCAGGTGGATCTAACTCAAACAAGTCTCTTGCACTGATATGTCAGTGCCTGAAGTGGCAAGCACAAAGTGACACAGACTATTGTGCTACTGTCTCAGAAGTGAACACGGGGACCAGTTCTCTCCCACTTCACAAGTTCCTATGACTGTTGTGACCTGATGGAAACACAGAGCAGCTCTGAATTTCCCACCTTTGGAGGTCAGAAGGCATTCAAGACACCAGCAGATTCATCAGGACATCATCAGCCCTCTGGGTGGCTTCCCTGACCTCTCCCAATACCAGGAATTCCAGGCTTCACTACCTCTTCACCTGTGTGACTCTGCAGAAGCTTACTGAGGTCTGTGGAGTCCATTGGCCATTCTAACAGTCCTGTATGCATGGTATTCTCTCATCCAGGATGACTGAGAGCACTGAAATGGACTTCAGCACTGTGACAAAAATTTTGCAAGAGATTTCTTGTGTTTGGGTTTGGTGTGTTTTTTTTTTTTTTTTCTGAAGGACTGTAATACTACTGGTACTACACAGAAAAGCCTTGCTGAATTTATGAGCAAAATGCCTTACTGACGTTTCTTATAGTTAGCCTTAGGAAAGTGGAGCTTTTTTAGTGTTTGTATTGACATGTACTTCTCCAGAGAAACAACCTGGAAAGGCTATGAATGCTATGCGACTACTCATATCAAAGAACAACCCTTCAATTAATAAATCCTTATTAGCATCTCTAATTCTAATAACTTTCTAACATTCATAGAACTCCCAAGCCTTCTCTTCCAGTTACTGTTTTTATGTACTCTTAGTTATTTTTAGGAATTTCAAATGTTCAGTCCCAAAGTCCCAACATTGTGTAAAAAGTCCTTGTTCTTGCTTTGTGCAGCAGAAGGTATTAATTTAGCTTAGAGCAAGAAATCTTGTGAAGAATTGTAGGCTGGAAAATAAAACTAAATTGCATGGTTGCTCTGAAAAGGGTAACAAGGTCTTTGGAGATTATACTACCACCTAGAGAGTGAAAGCAGCTACTCGAAACAATATGTACATAGCACAGCTACAAACCCCATTTTTCCTTCCCGGTACCTATTTTACCTCTAACTTCTCTGTCCTGTTTCTTAAATCTTTCCCTTGTATTCTCAATGTAGAGATGTGCCCAGTGATGTTATGGAATAGTATAAGCTAAAGTAGTTACTAAAGAACAAGCAAGTGTAGCTGGTTTCCAACTTCCACAACTCTTTCTGTTCTGAAGTCTCTAAAGCCCTTGTTTTGTTTTTTCAGCTGGTTGATACAGATGTCTTGAGCTTTAGTTAGATTTTTCTGCACATATGAAACAGAGATAAGAAAAAAGAACACATTTTTCCTGTAAGAGCAAGAAAGAATTTTCTCTCCCTCTGTAGCAGCATTAGCATAGATAAGTACTTGGGTTTTAAAGAAACCCCAGAGTATTGCTTTGGTTTCTCAGATAAGAATGATTTATCTTCTTAGATAATGACAAAAATCAATGTCTAGTGTTGGTCTAGAGAGCACTCTCTTCTGGAATCGGGAGACAGCTCATCTTCAGGGTGACAGGCAAAACTAATATGGCTTCCTTAATAATTCCCTTTAATTTTACATAAGAGAGAAGGCAGTTTGTGATTTGTTTTTCCATTGGCCATAAATTTCATTTGATTGAGAATGGTTCATGGTCACTTGTCCCAGGCTAGCACTGAATTTGTGTAGTTACTCACAACAGCACTCCAGCCGACAAATCGAAGCTGTATTTCAGCTGCACTTCAGTAGTGGCTTTTATTCCCATTCAGGAATTAACCCTATCTGTCTTCATGCAGCACTTCAGTGAGGGCACAAAATGAGTGCAGGATCAAGATAAATACCCTGTACATCCAATCTCTTTTAAAACACTTCTGAGTGCAATTGCGATACATCCATCTTTGGTCGCAAATTCACCAAATAGGCATCTAAACACACACAATGGCAAGCGCATACATTTTTTCAAGAATGTTTCATTTACCTTTATTAGAGACAAACTGGTCCAGCCTTGCTTTGAACTCGGTAACATTTCATGATGAAGGCTCAGTAACATTGCTGGGCTTATTTCAATCATTTCAGGACTCTATTGACCATATTTCACAGAATCACAGAATGGTCAGGTTGGAAGGGACCACAATGGGTCATCTCATACAATCTCCCTGCTCAAGCAGGGCCATCCTACAGCACATGGCACAGGATTGTATCCAGATGGCTCTTGAGTATCTCCAGTGAGGGAGACTCCACAGCCTCTCTGGACAATCTGTTCCAGTGCTCAGTTACCCGCACAGTCAAGTTCTTCCTCATGTTCAGGTGGAACTTCCTGTGCATCAGTTTCTGCCCATTGCCTCTTGTCCTATTGCTTGGCACCACCAAGAAGAGCCCAGATCCATCCTCTGACACCTTCCCTTCAGGTACTGATAGGCATTGATGAGGTCCCCTCTCTGTCGCCTCTTCTCGAGGCTGAACAGGCCCAGCTCCCGCAGCCTTTCCTTGTAAGAGAGATGTTCCAGTTCCCTCATCATTTTCACAGTCCTTCGCTGGACCTGTTCCAGGAGCTCCATGTCTCTCTTGTCCCGAAGAGCCCAGGACTGGACACAGCACTCCAGGTCAGGCCTCATCAGGGCTGAGCAGAGGGGCAGGATCACCTCCCTCAACCTGCTGGCCATGCTCTCCATAATGCAGCCTGGGATCCCATTGGCCTTCTTGGCCACAAGGGCACTGCTGGCTCAGGGACAGTTTGCTGTCCACCAGCACCCCCAGGTCCTTCTCCACAGAGCTGCTTCCCAGCAGGTCAGCCCCCAGCCTGTGCTGGTGCCTGGGGTTGTTCCTCCCCAGGTGCAGGACCCTGCACTTGGCTTTGTTGAATTTCAGGCAGTTCTTCTCTGCCCATCTCTCCACCCTGCTGAGGCCCTTCTGAAGGGCTGCACAGCTCTAGGGGATATCAGCCACTCCTCCCAGCTTTGTGTCATCGGTGAACTTGCTGAGGAGGCATCTACCCTTTCATCCAAGTCATCATTGAGTAAGTTAAACAATTTCCAGTAAACAGGGAAGGATTATGAGGTTTGTTATGAAGTTTGTTCAGCAGTACAAGATTGCAGTGCCTTACATCACACAGATTTAGAGCTGGAAATTACTCCTTAACATGAGCTTCTAAAGCTTTTTTAACTTCAAATATTCTTATAGGTCAAGTTTGTCACAGTCACAAGCTGCTGTTGTTCATAAAATTATAAAAATAAATTTAAATAAATATTAATAAGGCCATTTCAAGAAGAAAAACACAGTTCCAAAAGAAAAATTTGGAGGTGAGAATTGCCTTCTAATCTTGTGTTCAGTTCATGGAAAGACAAATCTTTTTCCTCCTATCCTGAACAGTTATCTCTGATGTGAAAGTGAGCTTGTACTGAATGTACAATAGATGGAGAATCCTTTCAGAAAATATCAGGAGGAGACAGAAAATGACCTGAAACTGAACTCTTCAAACAAGAAGCAAAACAATCTGTTAGATGCCAAGAAGTCTACATGGAGTAGGTAGTTCATTTGTCTTCTGTGCTTGTTTTTCAGGATAAGAAAAATGGGATCTCATCAACCATCACTTTCACAGTATAAAAACAGATACAAAGCTAGAAGTGTTCTTAATTGCCACACAAGTGGGGGCTCTCCACCATTTATTACATCCTCACACTTCAGACATAATGGGGTCATATCTGAAACTCATACTCATCCAAGTGTTTGACCTCATTATTTTTTATTTCTGTTATGAATGCCTAGAAAAACTCTGTCAAGGAAGTTTTGCCAAGTTCTGTAATCCCAGGGTTTGAAGGACTTCATGCCTAGCATCTTTAACTCTCTGCTACATCTTATAGTCCTGATTTGTGCTGCTGAGTCTGCCCCAGGCCCAGTGATCTTTGTGCCTTTTCAGTATGCACAGTTGTTCATCACATTCTAGTATCCTACAGGTTCATACCTAACTCCATAACTGATTTATGTGCAATTTCAACATCAAATACTCAATACTTCCTTTTTCCTTCCAATTATCAAGTTCCCTCTGCCTTAACATAACAGTTGCAATTCTCATGCCAATGTTTCCAGTTGCTTTTGGCATAGGCAGTATGGGTTGCATCTTGCTCTATGCACTGCCTGTATCAACCTTTCTAATAAGGTGGACTTAGATTAGCTCACCTAGCCACCAAGTATCTAACAAATACTGTCGTATACAGTCTACTCCATTCAGCTTTTTTCTCTCCTTCAACCCAGATTCTTCTTCATGATCCAATATTCTTTCTTTAAAGTACATGTGTACGTGGTACAAGTCCATGAGCACATACAAGACTAGAATTAGCTGCAGAGCGGTATGTTTACATGTTAATTAGCAATCACACCTTCCATTGTGGAAAAGGAGTTGGGATAAATTTGATGTTTGATCAGATATACAAGATTTCACATTGACCTGGTAGAAGTCTATTTTGGAGTACTAGAAATAAATTTACAGGAGAGATGTACTTTATAAAGGGGGAAATAGAATAAGACATGGCAATTTCATTACAAGTACAGACCAAAAGAATCCCTTTGAAATATGTTTTGACGGTTTGGTTTGGAGGTGTTTGACCTTCGGAGCCTATAAAAGGCCAGTACACAGCAAAAAGCAATCATTACAGAATCTGATGTCTGACGGGCAAATTTCTGGAGAATATTCTGTTCCTGACAAGCTCAGCAATAAAGCATGGAAATGACATCAAGTCATACCCCTGCAGATGGCAGCAGTACTTCAAATTTCAGTGCCACAGCACTGGATGTGGTAGACGCTGAGTCAGATTCCCATAGTGAAGGTACTGTTGACTGTCAGGCTCCTAAAGTGATGTGTTGCTACTTATCAGCAGGTTACTGGTGATTTTTGCAGTTGGAAGAGGAAAATTTTAGTATTTGCCAAGTAGCAGAGAGATGTTCCTGAGCCTTGTGGAATCCCTCTTGGTTCCAAGCATAATCAGCTCTTACCCTGCTTTATCTCAAGGACTGCAGGTGTTATTTTAAAACCAATTTGTATTCTTCAAGCTAGCAACAGCATTTTGACTTCGTTGGCTTGGAGGAGCATAGCACTGTAATAACAGTAATACTTCAATAATAAATTCAGCTGTAGAAAGATGTTGCTAAAAAAAAATCCTTTCAGTGGCAGATAGCTAGCCCTAACAACTGCAGGATGAGGCAGGATGATCAAACAGACCAAGACACCTCTTTATTCACAGCATACAAGAAAGGTTTGAAGTGCTATAATTCAGCCACCTGGAACTTTCTATGCTCTGCGTGGATCCTAAAGGGTTTCAATTTAGATGTAAGCAACTCTCCCTCACACCCCCCAAGATTAATGTTAACTTTAAAACATTAAAAATTTAGTTAATGTTAATAAAACATTAACATTAAAAATTTTCAGTCGAAGCATCCAGCTAATTAGGGTTTGAATAATGTGAGAGGTTTGTGTAGAGCCATATTCTTATCTACTGCCAGCACAAGCAAAGGGAGGACCAGCAGAACATACTGGGATATCCCTTTTAGCAAGGTCTAAACCAGGTATCTGTTCTCGTGTCTGTTGAGTTGTTCGGAAAGGACAAGTAAAGAACTGTATTCTGCCTACAAATCTGACAAGCAGCTGCCCCAAAGCCCTCAGCTGTATAAGACACTACTAGCCCAGCTCCACACCTGCAGCTTCCCAGTCCAAGCCTGAAAGTTCTGCTGAGCAAAGCAGAGAGAAAAGCCTGAGAAAAAGTCTAACTCCCAATGTTCCTACTTCCCAGTGACTTGCAGAGACTTCACCTGGACAACATAGTCTCAGCCACAGGAGTCTGTCAGACAGAGACCCAACATCCTTGTCCATGTGCCCACCCTGGCAACCTATAAACAGAAAGATGCCAGCAAGTAAAAATGACACAAATTTCTGCAGCAGTTCTGGAGAAGAACCAAGAACTCCTGTGTGAATTACCTATGAGGCATGATGTGAAAAACAGTTCAAATGACCTGAAGTTACTGGTAGTTATCCATGTACACAAGCTTTCCAAGTCCCAGCAGCCTGTGAGGCACATCTTGGCAACAACCACTTCATCCTCCTAAATTGCCATGGGCAGCTTTCATGGCTGTCTGTTGCTATTAGAGAAGAAAAGACTGTTTCAGTTGGAAGAGACCTACAACAATATTAGTTTTCATTCAGCTATAGATAATGAAGGCCCTGCAGAGCAGTACAAAACAGAAGAAATTAGGGTTTCAACTCTGCATCCCTGACAAAATATCTCTACTTATTTAGAATATGAAGTAGTTTCCCTTCCTTTTTCTAGCTCTGTTGACCTAAGCTGACATGTTCAGCTTTCATGATTACATGGGCTCTTCTTTGCCCTGATGTGTCTCTCCTTTTTGCCCTTCTATCTTACTAGAAATAATTTAATAAAACAAATAATTTATATGTAATGATGACAGTAGATCTGTCATAATTAGCGATGAATAAAAACTCATCTCTAGTTTTTATTTCCTACATTTACATCTTCATAATTTCTGCAGTTCCTAACACTAAATTTTATGCTACAAACAATCCAGAAATATAATGAGCAATCAACATCATACAAGTAAATCTATTCAGGCAAGCTTACAATTTGTTTCAGAGGAGTTCTTCTAACTTTAAGGCAAGGATTAGGAGTTAAATACATTTATTATTTTATACCTATTCAAGATTTTGGCTGTAAGCTTTGGTTTTTCATCTACCTCTGCTACCACTAGAATGAGCTACTGTTTTCACAAACGTATTGCTTTATGTTACCTAGTGTCTTTTTATTTTAGGCACAAAGTCTTTGCACAGTAAGCACGATGGCATGGCTGATCCTTAGTGGATAGCCATCTATTTCAACATCATTACTAGGGGTTATGCCATTTCCCAGCTTAAATCAAAGAGGCAACACAAATGCAATAAATAGGAGATCATTTAATAGCAATTTAAGTAAAACGTGGACTGTGAAGTCTGAACTTTAGATTGTTGTGTGGATTTCTGTAGGACAATTTCAAAATTGGATGGGATGGATTTCTTGGGTTATTTAGAAGATTTGTATCTGAGGCTGTAAATTCTGCCCACTGCTAAGATCTGTTCAAAAACAAGTAAGTAATTGGTAGCCTAGTTTAAACTCAGCACTTTTGTGTTTCATCTCCTGCCCTATACTATTTATAACATTTCTGGGTGCTTTGAAAGACTGTTCTTCAATAGGAGGGGAAATTATCCCTGTAAAGCCTCATGATTCATCAAATGAAAGGTGCTATGTAAGTTGCTACTCGTTTTCCTGTTTAATATACTGTGAGTTGATGAAAGAAAGCAAGAAAGTGATGGTTACCTCTCAACATAATATAAAATTTGCCTTAGGTGGGGACACTATTTACTGAACGCTTCTTTCACCCAAAGTGAAAAACTAATGATGGCATTTGCTGTTTTCATAACAACCCAGGAGAGTGCTGACTCTGACAGGCTGCTACTCCCTGATGGCTAAATAGCTAAGGAGAAGTAATGTGAGAAACAACTTTGCTGAAAATAACTCCAGCCATCATCACTGAAGCACATGGACTCATTCCTGCCATAAATCTGTTTCCCCTGCAGCAAAATCCCTCTTATTCCCCTCCCATGGTGGTACTTTGTTGCTCAGGTTCCCTTTAGCATTGTCACTTCTGGTTTTTCCTTTATTCCACTGTGTAAACCACAGGACAAAGGGGAAGGGAGGAGCTGTCAAAACCAATGTGCCATTCTGCTGCTGAACTACTGAGCAAAAGGGATATTAATATAGAAAACTGAAGCTTAGGTGCCTTGGTGTTCTGGGAATTGGATTCTGATCACTGTTTCCAGTATATTTCCATTCCAGAAGTCAGCGAGAGAGAATGAGAACTGCATTGTAGCCACCTACAGTGATGGAAAGACAGGCAGAAAAAAAATAAAATAGCCAAAGTCAAGAAGAAACAATAACACTGGAATCTACATGGGATTAGTAGTACAACCCAGTGGAAGACCTCATCAGCATACACCTGCAACAGTTGATTCCAGGCAAACCTATACAGTTTCCAGGTTTTTATTAGAATGAATCTCAAAATAACAAATATTTTGCTCAGTGTCAAGACAAATGTCTTGAGCTTTGATTGTGTTACTTTCGCAATCGAATCCTTGTTGCTCTCATACAATGCAAGCATTGGCATCAATAGTCGGCCCTTTAGTTCCATCTTTTTGGGTGCATACTCCATGCTCCAGAGGACAGAGTACAGTTCCATTGTGATTCAATCCTAATGCAATGATTTGGTATATATTTTATATACTGAAGTATTTGTGTATTGGTAACACAAAAACTGTGGCTGTGCTGCTGATGGGATCATAGGTAGAATTGTCTAGATACCACCAGGATTGGAATTTCTTTTCAAATTGAGTAATATTATCCCAAATTACCTTTTGAATTTCAACAGGTAAAGTACCTTCTTCACCTTCCCTTATGACCGGAGCTGTCATTGACTGCATCCAGAGTTGAGCTTGGATACAACTAAGAGCTAAAGAAACATTGGTTCAGACTACGCTAAGCGCATCTGTTGATAAATGGAGGGTCTTTTTCATTAATTCCCTCCCACTGAGTTAATATGCCTATTAGAAACCATTGGTTAGTTCCCCAAAGGAAAAGGAAAGATTGTAGAGAGTGTTTCAGTTTATTTAGGTCACTAGTTATTGTGACGAGTTTGCTCATTAATACCTCAGAGTCTGTGTCATTTAGAACTCCCAATCCTGTTTCCAGAACACCAGTCATATCCCTTCTGGTTTGCCTGGAAGAAGGGAGGGCTTGCTTATGCAGCCATGCTGTCCATCCTGTATAGTTTTTCAGGAGCAAGCTGGTTGGACTGTGGAAACATTATTCTGCATTAACAGCTCAACTCACTTGAGGGACCATGTTGGGTTGAAAAACATTTGCTGTTGACTTGGATTTTTGATTAAGTAGGGACCAATGCCATAGATGTGAGGAGACAGTTCAATACGAGGCTGAGTTCTTGGAGGCGGAGTTGTTAAATATGGCTCTTCAACAAGAATTTCAAACTGAAGGCCCAAGCTCAATCGAGAGTTGGGGTCTGTCCAAAGACACATCACAAGCATTGGATGGGATATTTTAAAGGTATGCCAGCACTCATGCTTAAAAGAGCAGGTATCTATGTTGTTTTTCCCTTCGGCATAGTTTGCAACACTTACTTCCTCAAGGTAGCTTACAACAATGTGACAACAACAGTTAGGTATTTAGTGTTACTTTGAATTAGGCATCCTATGAGGTGATGTTGCCTTTCATTCCCCTTAGAGATGGGATGTGTTGATTTTCACTCTTATCTGTGATAAGCCACTCTAGCCTATGAAAGGTGATGTTACACTGCAGTGCTATTGCAAACAAATTAGGCCAGGCATAGATATGTCTACAAGTACATTTTCTTCTATCCATGGTCACCCCATTGCACATAAATTTCACAGTTTGAGTTCTACAATAGGAAATCAAATGACAGTTCTACACCCTGTTTTCCCCATAAACAAAATGCAAGCACATGCTGGGTAAAAGTAAAGTTGTAAAAGGATTTCTTATTGTTACTTGGCTTAGTAAAATCAGCTTAATTTCAGTGGGTTTTTCATGAGTAGACCAATTGATTGCTCTGCACCCTATTTTTATTTCTTCCCTGGGCATTGCTTGGAGTGCTAATATTCCAGAAATATCATGGTTGTCGTGAGTTCCTTTTCCATCCCACTCACTTGTGAGGTATAATTAATCTTCATGTACAACCACAACAGCAAGATTCAGATTGGCCTTACTTTTGGGTGGAAGCCCAACTCTTGCAGTATATTTAGCATCTGCCTGGGACCATGGCCATTTTTTACCTTGATTATGAGTCAAGAGAATTTGCATTGTCATATTATGAATAGAATAATATAATAAATCCAATCTATTGATTTGCTATCCTCAAAATTCAGGTTTCCAAATAAATATGCACAGCAAAAATAGTATTACAGCCAAACTAATGACACTACTCCTTGTAGATATTCAGGGTTGGTGTAGGCTAATCCAACTGCCAGCACCTGTGAAGGACTCACACCAAAAGTTTACAGAATAACTCCATTTGTTAGTAGAAAATTGTGACAGGTTAAGATTTGAGGACTGTCAGTGGTAGTATCTGACTGCAAAAACGTATTCAAAGCAATACAGACAAGCTCTAATCCCCAGTAAAAATATTCAGCACACACAGATCATGGTTCTTATCCTATAGGCACCCCTATGGGCGAGAAAACAGGTTCAGTCTGTCAGCCGATCCCAGTAGTTACAATGGAGTCTTCCCTGAATTTTCCCCATTCTCAACTTAGTTTTATACAATTTCTTTATGTTTAGGTGGAGCTTGAGTGACTCTAGTCATACATAGCTTTGTTACTGATTGGTGTAAAATTCTGTTGCTTCACTGCTAAAGAGTCAATAAAATATAGAGCACATGCTTAGTGAGGGGTGAGTAACTTTGGGATGGAGGTTAATACCACAATTAGGTTCTAATGAACCAAGTTCATCTCAGGAGAGCAATTTCTTCACAGCTGTTGGCTCAGCAGCAAGACATCCTCTCCTCTCTCCCCTGGCTGACAGGTGCTATGCAGTTCATCAGCCATAAAGTCCCATCCAGTTCCTCTCCCTGCAAGGCTTTCTATAGAGCCTGGCCATGGTGCCCCCACTCTGCTCCATCCTCTGTTCCGTTCTCCTTAGCAGGTGCTGTGGTTGCAGATTGTGTATGGGGAATCATTATGGAATATGTTTTGAGCATGCCAACCACATTCCATACAGGGAGCATCAACTTTACTTTATCCTATAATTTCCATACCATTGTAACTCCTCTTAGGATATGAATACAGCTTGATTTTCTCTAATTTTACCCCCAGCCATTTTTCCACAGCCACAAAACCCAGGACCTCCTACAAAGTAAAACTGTGCTGTGATAACGAAATATAACAACAGATGCAAGAAAGTTGTCCCAGAAAAACCCTTTTCGGCCAACAAGAATGGATAAGGCAGACAGGGAGGTGACTTAGCTTGGGTGGTTATTCTGCAGTGGTTATTATACTGTGAAAGCGAGAAGACCTGGGTATCAGGAGTAATAAGAAATTCCAGATGCATCAAAAAAAGAGCTACAAGAGGAAACCAAAATAGCCTCCACTGCCTCTGAACAAAGGGTTTCTCTTAATTCTGAGAGAATGAAAAAAGCTGGCAATTATGCCCAGCAGCGCTGCAAGATCTGAAGATATTCCTGTGAAAACACCTGTCAGTATGGGCAAGAGTGATTAAACACAGCTAGATCTGAGACAGGGTTTTCAAAAACCTCAGCAGTCAAATTTTGCAGTCTGGTGTATATGTGGTTATTCACAGTTATATATGTATATTATTCTGGCTGGTATTCAGCACAGGATACCTGGAAGCAGCCCTAAAATGCACTGCACTCAGATATAGTCAAGAAATAAAGCAGAACAGGGCTATTATTCAGGGAATAACTTTCTAACTGACGTTTTCAGAGTTTTTAAAAGTGCCTCCTTATGCTCAAATTAGAGTTGCTTCTCTGTGTGAACGACTGTGTTTTGCCACAGATACTTTGAAAACTGCTGATGGAAGGGAAATAGCAATACTGGTAGAGTGGTTGGGGTTTCTTTTTAAATGATTATTAAGAATTTATATCGCTTGGTGCAGAGACTGTATGCAAAATTGTATTTTGGCTGATGAGTTAGCCCAGGAACTGAATTTACAGCTGAAGGATAACTCTGCTTCAGGAATAAGAAAGAAAAATCCCTTAAGTTATTTACAGTGTACATTTCCAAGCCAAGAAACACAGATGAACCTGATGCAGGCCATCTGGCATGCTACAAGAATTGTAAACATTATTTCAGAAAACTGTGCACCTGGGGGACAGTTGAACCTTTTGAAGGGGCAAATGGCTTCCCACCAAACACAGAGTTAAAAATCCCATTGTTGGACTGTTGGCCTGATCCCCACCTGAATTTTCTTGAAATTGATGGGCTAAAGGCTGCTGAATGAACACATGTTCATCGAAATGGGAACAACTTAGAAGTTGAATCCAAGTGCTTTCTAGGTGTGATAATAGTCAAAGCTGGAAATCTGATGGAGACCTAATTTGTGCTTTTGAAGCTGTTATCTGTCAAATCTGAGACAGCAGGGTGTGGCTGAACCACATAGTCAAATTGATACTCTCATCCATTACTAAGGACTCATAGTTTCCATACTTTCCTTGCATCAGCACTCCTAGGATTTCTGGAAAGGAAGCAATGAGGGCACACAGGAAAGAGTGAACAGGTTGGGAAACAATTTGAGTGACTGAGCAGAAATTATTTCTGAGTAAAATACTCAGCATGCCGAAGTGACAGCTAATATCTAACTAATCTGAAAGTTATTTAGGAGAAATCTGGTGGTGGCCATGGCTGCAGTATCTCTTACAGAAATATGCAGTTGCTGGGGATTTCTCAGGGAGAAACCATTACTACAAAACTAGGGGATAAATTCACTTCTGTCTTGAACAAAATATAATCAAACTTATGCAAGGATATACAAATACATTTTAAATCCTGCAGTTTTGTGTCTTACCATCAACATGCCCATAAATAAGAAAAACTGAGAAGGTGGCCTGGTGCAGTGCAGGCCCAAGTGTGCTGCTAGAGACTCATTGAGGTTGTAGCAGGGGACAGAGCCACAGAGGGAAGAAAATACTGGAAAAGACCAGGAGGGAAGGTGGTGCTGAAAAAGCTCTGGCCAGACAGCACAGAAAACAGAAGCTGTAGGAGTCCAAGACCCCCGAGAGCTCTGCTGCCCACAGCTCATGGCTGTTCAGCCACGCCTCAGCATGTTGCTGTCCCAAGGCTCCTTGGGGGATGCAGTAATATTTATCACAGCTCTGGGCTCTTTCTGCTCTTTCCCTTTTCCAGTTTCTCCTGTAATATTCTCTTCCTTTCTCAGTCCTTTTCTATAGCTTTGCCTGGTCTAGAGATTCCCCCTTGGCTGCATTTTCTTTGCTCTTATCTCTGCCTGCCAGTCATTGATCTAAATGATTTTGGGAATAGAATCATACAATATAAAATAATTTCAGCTGGAATGGATTTCCAGAGGTCATCAGATTTAATCTCTTGCTCAAAGCAGGGCTTTTTGTAGTCAAGTTGCTCAAAGACTTCATCTCTAACAAGGGAGATTGGACTACATGGCTAAAGAAGCTACACAATATTTGATCACTCCTATTGCAAAGAATATCAGAATTTCCATGGTAAATGTGGCCCCTGACTCTCACCGGGTGCTGTTTCAGGGAAACCTTAACTAGAAGGATCTGTTGCAATCTGCAAGTGTAATACATGTAAATAGATAGTTTATTTGTTTGGTATTTTTAAAAGTTTGATGGACCATTTTATATAGCCTCACATTGATTTGGACAACTCAAGTATACAGTATAGGAAGCAGGGGAAAAATATGGCATATCATCCTTCATGCAAGTTTATCATAGCTCCTTTAAAACTTGCAGAAGATTTTAGATACAAGGTGAGGCTCTATCTAGGCTTTTTTCAGAGCCCTAGAAAGAGACTAGAAACATGGGAGGGTTTTTTGTCTCAAAGTGCATTCTTTAGCAGAGTATAGTGCCTTAGGCTGTGCCAGACCTTCAGTAAGGAGCAGAGATGAAAACTTCCTCCTGACCTCCTTCCATGTCCACAAGTTAGCTACAAGAAGACATGACAGGGAAGATGGGCAGGTCTAATACAAGCAAATCTGGAGACTGCTTGCAGTAACAAGGATGCTAACTGCAGTTTTCTCTGTGGGATGATTATGGATTGTGATGGGAATAATAAGTGCCAATTTTAGCTGATATACTAGACCTGAAGTTTCATGTAAAGATTTTCAAACAAAGCAGAATTTGGAATTTGATTTTGTGAAAGCAAAGATATTCCTTCCCAGTGCTGAGAAGTGTTGGCATTTTGAAGCAGGTAATTAAGTGTTACAGTCACTCTAGTGGAAGCTACAGTGAATCCTAAAAAAAAAAAATTCAATTCCTGCACTGATATTTTTAATTTGCTCGCATGTACCTGAAGCTCAGGTCACCTATTTACATGCCCCTTATGTTTCTCTTCCCATTTCAGGGATTAGCTGCCCTAGGGAATCCCGTCCTTCAGGTGTGTCAACCACACCACTCAGTTTGGTGTCATCTGCAAACCTGCTGAGGGTTTCAATCCCACTATGTCATTAATGAAGATATTAATTAACGCTGGCACAAATAAAGACCCCTGAGGGACACCACCTGTCACTGATGTCCATCAGGACTCTGAGCTGTTGACCACCACCCCCTGGATGTGACCATCCAACCAATTCCTTATCCACCTAATAGTCCACCCATCAAATCCAAGTCTCTGCAGTTCAGAGAGAAGGATGCTGGGGGGGACCATGTCAAAGGCTTTACAGAAGTCCAGACAAATGATGACTGCATCCTTCCTTTGTCCCCTGGAGTCACTCCATCATAGAAGGCCTCTGGGTTGGTCAGGCAGGATTTGCCCTTTGTAAAGCCATGCTGGCTATTCTGAATCACCTCACTGTCCTCCAAGTGCCTTAGCACAGCTTCCAGGAGGATCTGTTCCATGACCTTCCCAGGCACACAGGTGAGGCTGACAGGTCAATAGTTCCCAGGGTCCTCCTTTTTTAAGATGGATGCAATGTTCCCTTCTTCCAGTCACCTGGGACTTCATCTCACTGCCATGACTTTTCTAATGCCATGGATAGTGGTTTAGCAACTACATTAGTCTATTTCTTCAGGACTCTGGGATGCATCTCATCAGGTTCCATAGACTTATATATGGTCTTCAGGGTGTTTTTATTCTACTTTGAGCACTCTCCTTCACAGGTTTTAATAGACAAAGTTAACATAGGCACAAAACTGCTGATGAAAGTCAGTTCCTTGCCACCTACCCCCAGGAACAGGGTTCTGGACTTTGGTGCTACTAAGACCTTTCTTCCCTCTAATTACCAGTTTCTGGGGTGTCTAATTTATGAGAGCTTCCTGGGTCCCACCCTGAGATCCTGATTGGCTCTGTTGATTCATCCCCTTATTTCTTCATTCATTCCCCTGAGAGCTGAGCTACATGCTAAAGGCCTGTCTACTTGGAAATTAGTCTGAGCTCTGCATCTTACTGCAGTTAGGTTAGAGCAGTACACAAGCAATAAATATTTAGCAGCTCATAGCTATTTCAGCTTCTGTTGTCCTCAGTGGTAGGTTGTCACTGTTCATCCCTCACAACCTTTCAGAGTAAGTTGACTCCAAGCAACAAGAATGCTGCAGAGACCATCCACATCAAGAAGCATTTGCTGAAGTTTCTTTCCCATGCTAAGGGCTTGTCTGTGAGTGGAAATTTACTACGCTTGGACATTCTGAAATGGCTCTTGGTGTGAATCTAGGCTTGTAATAGCTCTAGGCTTATACCAAAGCAGTTATTCCCTAATGCCTGTCCTGATTATTTTAAGTACAGATGAACTGTAGCAGTAGCTCAGCCAGAAGCAGCAGCAAGTGTGCTGGAGTAAACAGCATGCAGACAGCTGCTGGTGTTTTATAGAGGAGGTCACAGAGCCCTGCTTTGAAGTTGGACTGCTTTAAATGTTAGTTGCTGCCTGGAGCAGTGTTTACAGTAATGCTCCCTCCTGTGAGGTGAACTGGTGTTAGCAACAATGGAAAATTCTAGTTGAAGAAAAAATTAAACATTATTAGACACAGCTAAAGAAAAACCATTACAGGAAATTACAGTAGCACTTTTAGAGAAAGACTGTTACATGGCAGTGATGTTTGTAAAGATTAGTAACTACTTAAATTCAATTACATGACCTCTACTATTTATTTCAAGGGCAAGTATAATTTTCCAAGTGTAGTTTAACTACATATATTTTCAAAACAATGTTTACCTGATGTAAATTGCATCTCTAACAGCTTCCTCCTAGTCTGTCCCTTTTCCCCCTTTCTAGATTGATGTCTCGAAGTCCAGACGCCTCCTCAGCAGGGAAGTGCTACTCAGCAGAAGGCAAAAATGATGTCCCTGAAGTCCTACCACTGAGCCTTCCTATCTCCCAGAGCTCTAAGTTCAAGGGGTAGTTACTTGTCTGGGGCACTCAAACAGCCAGTGGCTGCTAATGGGCCAGGCTGTCATATGTGGCATTTCAGAATTTATTTTGTTGAAATACAGGCACCGAGAATCTCCATTTTCCCCAGGCACAAAGGGGCTTGCCCTACAACTTAACTCCTCTTTGCCTTTTGATACCAGTATTTGTTTTGACCCTCACACTGAATTGCAGTTCTGCTCTCCTTGAATGGTTATCCCACTACTTACTCTAGCCCCATGCTGAATGCTGCAGTGAATGTATGCTTTTGAAGGTTTATTGCAACAAAACAGTTTTGAAGAAGTGGAGTTTGAAAGTATTAAATTACAAAGTCATCTTCTTTCAGTTAAGCTTTCAATAAAGAAGCATCCATAGAGAATCAGAACCAAAAAAGAAAGTTATGCTTCTACAGGAAAGAAAGGGATGAGAGGTTATACCTGAAAGCTTGGAGCAGGAAACAAAGAACTTTGAAGTCCATGAGGCAGTTTGTAGGCCTCAAAAATCCAAGTCCCATGATAGACAATATCACACTGCATTTGGATATAGGTTGTGACACTACAACTTGCTTTCTTACTATGAGTGCTGCCCAAGCCAAGGGTGACTTCAAATCCTCTTTCCCCACGGGAGTATTCAATTTTCACCAAGTAAGACACTTAACTACAGATGAAACCCAAGCTGCACTGCCATTTTTAGAATCTTTCACTATTCAGAAATACTGAACAAATTCCAGAACAAGACCTAATAAACACATAATTTTCTTTGAACTTCTCACATGTCTGAAGACAGTTCAAGCAGATTCAAGCCCAGACCTACATACTTATATATGTATAGGCCCTACATACAAGTGAAAAAAAAAAATCAATATTCCTCAAATATGATATTAAATGCCATATACCTTTACTGTTTCTCTTTTGCAGTGTGCTGTAAAGTCTCTGGTAAGTAACACACCTGAATCCTACAGAATTATCCTAGACATGTAAAGCTTAGTTTCCACAGCTGAGCAGAGAGCTTTTCTAGAGGCAGGTAAGGAATATGCAGAAGTGCAAGTAGACTACAGGTTGCTCAAGCTTAAAGTGCCCTGTGATGAAGTGCTTTGGCATCTCTTTTGCCCTTTAATTACAGAAGGGTGGAAATGGTATTTCTGTGGCACTATAAAGCCTTGACTTTTTTGTTAGTGCCTGACCTGTTCTCAGCTGCTGACCCTATCTGGCAGTATAAATTTGATGCCAATAGGTCAAGCTATGCTTGTGCCAGTTCTATACTGCTTGATGGCTTTGATATTTTTAGAGTGCTACATCACCCGATCTGGCACACATTGGCTGGAATAAGTCAAATCTAAGCCAGAATGATGATTTGGAGAGGCTTATCTTCAGTGAACCGAAACTGCAGTCATAGCTCATCCTGTTTGCAGCTGAAGCTGCCTCTGCCTGCCTTTAACCACTTACACCTTTGCTTCCTGAGTAGCAAGAACCCAACATCCATTCTGATATGCCAAAGCCACACGTTTGCTTCCTAGCCTGATCCAGCTGGGGTGATCCAATGTTAACCACATTTATGCGAGCCCAAGTCATTTTGGCTGAAGTTGGTGAGGGAAGCAGTAAAATGGGTAGATACCAAAGTAAGGATAGGAAAAAAATAGATACAGAAGTGCATGAGACCTAATATGTTCTTTAGAAGAGAGTTGCTGAAACAGCAAGAAAAACAAAAATTGCTGAGTGAGTGTGCAAGGCCTAATCTGTGTTGCATAGACAAAGAGCAAGACTTAAGATAACTACTAAATTACCTCTACTTTTATTTTTACGATTGATAGATTACTTGCATCTTAGCTATGGATCTTACAGGACAAAATAAAATCACTCTTATAAAAGGTTATGAAAGACAGATTTGTGACATTGCATATTATAGAGACAGCGAAATTGTACAGTTTTTCTGGATCTCCCACTAAATACCATCCCCCTGTACTCGGAATTCAATACAGTTACACAGAAGACAGGAGGTCTTCCACCCAAACGGGCAGGACACACTACTAGAAGGAGAAGAGCTGTTTTGGAAGACTGGTTCTGAACTCAGGATCGTATGGCATGGCTCACAGGGACCAAAAGTAACCATGTACCACCCAACGCAACTATGGTGTTGCTACTACCACAAAACAGGCAGAAGTAAACAAAAATATTAAGACACTTACCAGTCAGGATAAGACGCCTCTTCCATCTACCAGACAAAGCTGCAGCAAAGACAAAAATTAGATCAAACACATCAGGTTCTTCTCCATCTGAGCCCTTGAAATCAAGACAAGATCTTTGTGGAAGGTATACCAAGCTCTGGTAGAAGTTGTAGGCTATCCAGAAGAACTGTTTAATAAGAATCATCAGACTATCATACACAAAGTATGACAAGATTATCACAAGTGTTCCATCTAAAGAATTTCATTGGATGGGTTTTGTTTTATTTTTTGAGGTCTTTTTTAGGGAGGGTGAGGATTTGAGGATTTAATTACAGAGCCACAGAATATCTCCAAATGTCACAGCCCTGGGGTCTTGCTCTATGTGATGTACACGTATCAGATAAACCAGGTACTTGTCTCTGAAACAGAAGCAAGTATATCAATTGAACTAGCATTTACACTACCCAGCATTAGACAAACAAGACAAGACCTGCCTTCACTGCAGTTTAGTGCCCAGTACAGGCCACTGACGCAATGCACACAAGACAATTTTATGTTACAATGCATTTCCTTAGCACCCACACAGAAGAAAAGTGTTTTCACTTATTGTAGCCAGTAGGTAGTAAATAGTGAGTCACCGTGCTCTCTCCAGCTGCAGCTCCCTTTCTGTCTCTGGCCTATCTCCTAGGCTTAAACACTCGTTTTCAGTTTGCATCCATTTCTCTCCATTTACAATTACCATAGCAATTAGCACAAATCAGGCCCTTTTTCAGCAAGGGATTGAAGACTTGATACAAAACTGGTATTTCATTTCCATAGCAGCAGCCCAACTATTTTGATAGGAGATTCAAATCCCTTGTCAGGGAAGGGCAGCAGGCTGGGATGGTAACAAGGCAGTAACAAACACTTTCCCCAGCCCCCAAAAAGGGTACAGTCATGCTGTATCTGAGCAAGAAGAGCCAGGCTACCCATGGCCTGCAGTATCAGGGTCACTTAAACCCCAGGACAGCACACAGACACTCCACCTCCAGCAAGGTCTAAACCTCCGGCCCCCAAGGTTTAAATGCAGCTCCAGGGCCAAAGGGTGGCTGCTGGATGGATGGGGCCCCACATGAGGCTAACCAGGGTAATCAGTGCCTGCTGACCTGCTCAGGGCCCTGTCCAAGTCACAGCCCCCTCTGGCTCCTGTGGGGAGGAAAGAGTGCATTTAGGTCTGAAGGGAGCTGATGCAACACATTTAACTAAAGTTTATGCTTTAGTGCAGCTTAAGCATAAAAAAACATTTCTGAGGTATCCCTATACAAATATGCTCTTGGAGGTTATTGGTGTGCTGAACCTCACAAGTGAAGAAAAATAAGAAATTATTGACACATTTGAAAGCTGAAAATACTTAGAAATCAGTTTTCTTCTACTGATTGTGGTCTTCACGTACCTGTCTCCCTGGTCAAGGTTATAATCTGCCATAGACTCAAAAAGTACTGAGCACAGGGAAAAAAAAAGTCATCCAAAGGTAGGTAGCTGGCCCTGAGATGTGAAAGGCAAGTTTCCAGAAGCTTGGATGCTATAAGGTTCTCCAGACTTTTTAGAAGCCATCCAGCTCTACAGAGCATGTGTTGGTGTTTGTGCAGTGTCCAGTGCATGACTGTTTGACGATAAAATGTTTGGTGTGGGTTGAAAAAAACCAGAGATTTATCTATGAGCAGTTTTATCAGTTTAGCCTTAACTTGGAAAAGGAATTACAGTTCTGTGTAAGGCACTATGTTGATTTTTCTGGTTGAGTCTTTATTGAGCGAGTATTTTTCTGGGCTGAAATACTGCTGCATTGACAAGTTGACTTGAAACATAGCCCATCTGCCTCAGCAACCTCAAGGGAATTTGCTGTAGCTTGAAGCTAATCTTTGCTCACTTCTTTGAATAGCATTGTGAAGATGAGCTGACCCTCATTTTCTGCCTTGCAGACAGATGCTGGTTACTAGTGCTGCACGGGATTTGCTGTAGTGTATTACATAATATCTGCGACAAAAACGTACAGCCCCTAAACTGTATAACCAATAACTATGCTAACAATAACAGATAATAGATAAATCATAATGAAATAGAGGTAAACCATGTAACTATATAATAATGTATAATGCATATTTATTCAGATATCTCTGATAATATATATGGGTAATAATTATATAGATCAATAACACTGTTCTATATAACAATGTATAGATATAATTCTGATAATCTATATCAAGGTCTATTTTATACTTAGATAGAGAGCTAAAGATCTCTATATCAAGAAAGACATAGATCTGCATATACAAAAATTGTAACAAATTCTATTTGGAATCTACTTCTGAGTAGTGGTAGGCAGCTTGCAGTGAGAATCCTACAGAAAATATCCTATATACAAGAATTTCTACCTCTTTTTACCTGTACAAGTTATCTTGTCTGTCCCTAGGAAAATAATTAGAAATTACTCATTTTATCCTGACCAAACAAATTTACACTACTGAGATCATTCCATGTTATTCAGGCAATCTGCTGAAACATCCTTTTCTAAGACCTGTGTGCTGAGTAGGAAAGTCAAGAATCTAGTGGTTGGTGGGTCTTACAGATTCTAGCAGCTGATTCACTTTTGTTATACTAAATCTGGTAAAGTCACTGTATTACTAAGTTTCTGAAGAGGAATGACATATTACACTACTCTGGTAGTTCTACCCTGGGCAAAAGCAATCATAATGGCTTTTTAAAACTATCTAGAAAGTCTTGTAAGGGTTGATATGAAATTTTATGCACTCACTGGCTTGTTTATTTTACCAAGCCAAATGATTCAAGCTAGATTTGAACCACTTTGTGCTTGCAAGGCATTCTGTCTAATAATCTAGCTGGGGGCATAATATTAACTACAAAACACCTTTGAGACAGTCATGAAATATAAAGGATATTGGAAAACTTAATTTAAGGACTGACACATCATCTCTGGCCTATCAGAAACCTTTTGAAATTTGAGAGTATAAATGGCTATGGCTCCATCTTTGAGGAAACAAGAAAGTATGAACATCTCTCCTGCGGCATTTTGCTTGCAAAGGAGGTAATAAGATTGCAAGAAATTGGGTTGCACTGACTTAGTCTTATTAAGACTGTCAAGACAGACTGGCAAGCAAGGCAAACTTTAGTTTCTTGGGCACAGCAAGAAACATGCTGCAAAGCCACTGACCTGATTTCAGGTGTTGATCCCTAAAAGTGAATTGGCTTTTGACAGCTCCCCTTCATCTGAGCAGGTGATGGCTTGGGTTGTGTGGAGGTGAAGGCAGGTTGCTAATTGCCCTCTCAGAGTGCTGTTTGGCAAACCTGCACTGTCTTTGTGTCAATAAAGAAAGTTTCAGCTGGAATGGCAGCTTCTTGTCTCTGGCTTTGAAGGGAGTTATATAAAAGTGACAGAATCTCAAAATGCCCTTTTGCCAATTTAGTAGGCCAGTAAGGATTCGTGGTAACATTTTTTCTAGAAAAAGAAGTAAGATACAAGGAAGGACGTAGGACAGGTTTGCACAGACAGTAAGTTCCTGTTTGTTATTAAATGTTTTAGTAGTGGTAGCTCAAAGAAACCTCAGTCAAGAGAAGTAAACCCTCCTTTTAGACATGCAGGTGTACTCCTTCAACTGCAGCCTGAACTAAAGGTGTCAACTGATTGATTGTCTCATAGGCTGGATATTATGTACTCAAGCATATCCAGAATTTCCTTTAAAAGGAGACTTTTCAGTTACTGAAAAGATAATATTTTAGATATACACTAGATATATATATATATATAGATATATATGCCAAGTAGCAGAGTTCCCTTCCTAAAGCTGCAAACTAGATTAAATAGAGACTGAAAGCTGTGAGTGTCTTATCCTTTATTTAGATAATTGAATCATAGATATATGCACCTATATCCATCTATCTCCATGTAGTAACATCATACTTAAGTAACAATACTGTTTAAAAGTGTTACTAGTGTAGACAAAGTAGGTCTAATCTTGTTTCTCCTTGATTTTGAGTGCAGTGGGAGAACGTAGCAATTTGCTACTGCAAATTGCATCATTCTTAACTAATATCAGGTAAAACAATCATTACTCTTTGGTTTAAATATTTGCTCTGAAAGAGAAATTCAGAAGAGATCCCTAACAAGAACCAATTAACTAAGTACCTCTAATGAGTTTCAGTAACATCCTAAGAATTACAAGGGCCTACTATCCCATGGGAAAGAAGACAGAGAAGAATCCTTTGGCAAAGCATAAATCTCATTTTAAATGAGATCATAAACATGCTGACTAGCTAACCTAATTTTACTTCTGCATATAATACTGTGTGCTCTTCCTTGCTTACAAAGTTTTAACTCCTATTCATGTCATCATTAGCAGTATTTAGTTTACTTCTAAAGCAACAGAAGCCATTTTTTGCTACCACTGTTGCAAGCAAATTCTGCAGGATAATATGATCGTATTAGAAATAATAGGAAACTAATAAGTCTAGGGAATAAACACTTCAAGGGTAAGTAAAAAGTTACACAGTTTAATCAGTCAGGTCTGTACATCTGCATGTAAAATACAATTTCTAACCCATGCTCTGAGGGAACTGGGAGGGGAGGCCAGAGGAGAAGTTTTAAAATTGCCAGATGAAGCTGATACCATAATGCATCTCTTCAGCTCTGTTGTTGTGGTCATTGGTAAACTAAAATCATGTATGATACCTAGGAAAAAAACAACATTGCATTAATTCAGTTACCTTTTTTTCATTTATCATTCTCAAACTGTGGCTGCTTTTTTGGGTACTTTTAAAAACCTTAGAAATTTTGATTTTTGTGATAACACATTTTATACTTTTTCAGATTAGTCTTTTACCTTTTATAATTTTTCCTACTTTTTTCTGTGCTTGCATCTTATTTGTTCCACAAGTATTATCTATCTGCCTTTTCCCCTTCCTTCCTTTTCTAAATGGAAACAGATGCACTACATCTTAGCTTGATGATCATCTCTGCTTTTATTTTTTCTGCTTTGAGATAGCACTTGTGGGATGAATAAGAACCTGCCTGGAGAATTATGTAATTTAATTAACAAATAAGGTTACTAAATTCCTCATGTGATTGAAAAAGACAGGGAAAGGCAGAGAAAGCAAAAATAAAAGTCTTGTATGGAGCCGTACAGCACCAGTGAGACATTATCATCACAACTGGCGACGTGCCCTCTCGTGGTCATACTGCTACAAGAGCAATGCCTTGTTTTAATTAAGAGCGGGCTACTGTTCAGCTAGCACTTCAGCATTTTAGTCTGGTAAGACTGGTTATAAAACACGTGTGAGAGCCCTAAAGTGTGAGTTGGCTGGACAGCACAATGCTACAAGCAGAGAAACAGGAAAAAGTGAAGTTGTGTGTTGAACAGTCCACACAGTTTTGGAGTACAGTTTTTGTGGCAGTATTCTGGAAAAACAGATCAACTTTCCCTACTGAGAAATAAAAAGAACTTTATCAGATTGTTTGACTCCCGCTGTTATGTACTGAATCATAAAGCACAATAAGCAGACTTGGAAGACCTAAGACATAATGACAAGATTTAATTTCTTTCCAAATGTCATATGTCATTTCTGATCTACAGCTGAATATAGATCAGAAATACAGATTTAGTCTGCAGGTAAATATTGTTGATTAGTCGCACAGTTGATTCTTATTGAAATTAACAAGGTAGTCTTGTTTTCTAGGATAAGATACTCTGATTTAATTAGGAATATGCAATTATGTTACTCTTTGCATTTGAATAGATAGGGCATTAATTGTAGAGACTGAATCCAAAATTGTCCATACAAGACGAAATAGCTACCTTCATTTAGTTTGAGCTAGGCATCACAACCCTGAGTCACCGAATTTCTGCCAAAATAGTAGTCTCTGGTTGCTCTTGCCACAAGTGTGCTGAATGATGCAGAAAGCAGCATTACATCTGCTATTACACTACTAATTAAAATGTATTTTAATCCCCTAAAAATATCATAATAGAATTTTCATTCTCTGTGCTTGCACATACCAATAGATACACACAGAAGAGAAGATAGCTTTATTTGCGACGTGAAATCTCCAAAAGTGGTCACTGTGATGTACATAATTTCACAGAGCACCTTTTGTGCCCATTATTCAGGAACTTGGCTTTTGTGGCCAGTGCAGTCACATAAAGGAAGTTGCAGCTGTTGACACGTCACAGCCTTTACACCAGAAAGTGTGCTAAAGGTTAGTAAATGACAAATACATAGATATTCACAAAACACAAAGGCAGAAACTCTGTAACTTCATTTTTGTCTATCCCATATGAATTTCTTCCAGGAGAACCATACATTTCTTGTAAATGGTGTCCCACTCTGGGCACAAGAACAGCAGTCCTACTGCAGTCTCCATCTAGGTATTAGGGCCCTTAGTATTAGGGCCATATAGCAGGAAGATTTCCACTCAGTGTAAAATCCACAACAGCACAATGCCATTTTCTGCCTATTATTACCCCATATAACGTAGTTATATGTTTTATATTCTTGTCTGAAGTTTTTTAGCAGACAGTGTTTGTCTGTCAGATTTCTCTCATTTTTTTCACAGAGCTTATCTCCGATCTTCAAAAAGACTTTGATTTCTGATTCTACCACTCAGCATGTGTTTTCTCCCATCAGGGTTTAAGCTGGGTCATTGCATCAACCCATGTACCTTCTCCACATAAATGTATATTAAATTATTCAAAATGATTGCAGTCTGGGGAGCTCCTAGCCACCGTTGCTGGAGGTCATGACCTTGCTGCCTCAGTGTAGCAGGTAACTCCTTGAGTCAGAGTCTCAGCACAGCCCTTTTTGTTCTCTTTAAAAGATCTTTTCTTCAGGCTCCTTCATGTACTCCTTCCAGCTTAGTGCTGTACATATGCCTAGGGAGTCCTGTCTATATTTGCTGCTGCCCAATTGCCTCCCCTGCCAGCAGCCTGAAGGGAAGGAGAGAAGGGTCTAATGCATCTCTTTTTCCATGTCAGTGCCTCTGGAAAATGCCCTCAAAGCAATCCTATGGCTATTTTTAGCAGCTGTGAAGCTTCTTATGTCTTTACAGTAAAAGATAGCAAAGCAAAAATTCCTTACTTCAAGTCTGAAGTAAGAAAAATCATCATAATACAAATTGTCTACTAAACCAAACTTTCATTTTTCATAAATATATCAGTAGAGCAGCTTGCTGTCAGTGGCTGGATGACTGCAATTACTGAATACTTCTAAGGAAAAATGTCCTTCTATAGTTTAATTACTATGGATACTTTTTCCAATAGAGTAAAACAGTTTAGACTTACAAATCAACCAAAAAGATTTAAATAGATGGATTTAAAATAAGACTGGAAGATAAGTGCATGAAACTGTTCCAGAAAATCCAGGCCATAATTCATATATCTTTGATTATGCACTTCTAAAGATGGGAAGTGCTCATTGAAGTTAATGAATATTTTGGTTCTTTATCAACTTGTGGATCAGAGCCTTGATATAAACACAGCTGGTGTGTGTTCAACGACATCTTCTACTGCTTTGCCAGTTATAGGATGTTATTTAATGAGATCTTCTGAGGATGTTTATCAAGTTAGCTTGAGTTTGGCAGAAGTAGATTATGTAAGCATTTTACAACAGAAACATACACAAAATATGCCTAAAGATTTTAAACTTCTTCTCAAAAAAAATGCAATTTAAACGTGAAGTTGTATATTACATATTACATAGAATATCATCATTCTTATGAAAGGACGTGAAATTTGTGGGACATGGTTCGTCTATGACAAAGAAGTAATTAAGATTTATATTTAATTTCACATCATAGTACATCTCTTTGATTTGATTTTAAAATTCTCTTACTACGGATTAATATTTGACATCTATCTAAGTTGTCCATGTGTAACTTCTATGGGAACAGTGGCCCTTCCTAAGATATTGCCATGCTGTACCATGTACTGCAGTGAAATGGATGGCTAATCCATAAATAATTCAATGCTTTTTCAAAAGAAAATAAATTAACACACCTATTTATGGAATTTCTGGGAAAAATTTGGAATTTGCTGGATGTCAAGGTTAGGCAATACAAGAAAAGTATGAAAAATATCCTGGATTGGGGTTTAAGTGGATGCAGTCTGTTATCACAGGATAAATACCATTTGGTTTTTATTTTAGGAGCACACAAAACAAAGCACAGGGAGATGCTGCCACTGGTAGAATCAGCTGGTGTTAGAAGTTTCCTGTGCTTAGGGGTCCCTGTCATCCTGTACAAGTGTGCTGTCACCTTGATGCTGCCTGACAAAGGCATGGCTACTTAGCTACGGTTGGTAATGTTAAGGTGAAGGAACTGACGCATCAAAGGTGATGGATAAAACTCTCAATGTTCTGACTGGATTACTCGTGAGAAAGAAAGAAAGAAAGCTCACTGATAACTGATATGTAAAGTGAAAAGCTAAGGCCATTTCTGATGGGAGCACTAATTTTAGTCTCTACTGAATTCTGAGCCTAATATGCTGATGTTCATGTTCTTCATATGTCTAGGTGAATTGACTAAACTCCCTGTTTAGTCCCACAGGCCTTGGAATGCAAATAAGAAGGGAGTAGCCCTTTTTATGGGCAAGAGACAGTATCAAATTATTTTTAATATTACCAGTGGCAGTTAGTGTTGGTTCTATTCATCTGAATGAGAACTTTGACTTTCAAGGAAACACGGGAAGGTTGTGCTGAGTGTGTTTGAAAATCCCAGTGACAATGTGACTGTTCAGAGTGAGAAATTATTTATATTTACACTGTATCTCTGCTTCTGCGTTACTCTCTTCTCTGGAAATGCAGCTCCAGTTATATTGCCAAGTTCCTACAAATCTGGACTGGAAGTGATGTTTGTAAATTAAATTAATACTTCACCATCCACAAGTAAGTCTTCTTTAAGAAAATACTGCACAGCCTCAGTATGATAAAACTTAGTGTAGCTGTTCTCTCTGTTTTCTACTGG
The DNA here is from genome assembly GCA_013397055.1 of Pachycephala philippinensis. NCBI lineage: Eukaryota > Metazoa > Chordata > Aves > Passeriformes > Pachycephala > Pachycephala philippinensis. The sequence goes on along the minus strand of VWZT01012893.1, from coordinate 480,168 downwards.
CCACTGCAACCTTCTGAGAAAACATTAATGAATGACTCAGAAAAGAGGAAAATGAAGTTTTATCATGTGAGAGGTGAAATATAGGAAACATTTCAATAAGGCAGTATTCTCTTGGCGACTTCTAAGCTTTTCTGTCTAATGCAGAAAACCAAAGTGATAGTTTCAGCATGTGCACAGGAAGCTATATGGGGTGGGACAGAAAAGAGGCACAGATAAAAATCTCATTTTAACATTTCATAGTCATCGTTCTTATAAAGTAATAATTCCTTTATTCTCAGAGTGAATGCCTGACTTAAGTTTGCTCGTTTATTTTCTCTTCGAGGGAAACCCCAGCCGAGGTTGATGTGGGGGTGAAGTTTTCCCTCTGGCCACTAGATGCTCGCACAGCCCCATAGCTCTAGATGCTCGCGGCCGCCAGGCAGGAGCCGGGCTTTTTTACATTAAAAGCAAAACAAAGAAAAGGCCTTAAGCTAGGAGAATACCAGGAGAAAACTTCCAAAAAAATCAGGAATTTCCAGAATCAAGGTGTGTGTATATTGTCTTGATTTGGTCCATGTGTGCATACATGATGACACTCATTAAATTAATAATCAGACTTTTTCCAAAGACTGGAGACCGTATTTGGTGCACACAAAATGTTAGTTGTTCATTTTTCGTCACTTCAGCACATATACTCTGCCTTATTTATTGGATAAACCACACAAGCTCTGCTTTCAATATAGAATTTTGTGTATTTCTTCATCCCATCTTCTGTGTTCACAGTATCCTCATTTTCTACCTGTGGTTAATAAACTTTCAACTTTTCTGGATAGCACCTAGAAGGCCAGATGATCGTATTCTGATCTTGTGGATAAGAAGCTGAGCCACAGAGGGTAAACCCAGCATTTCCCAGTGAAATTATTTAATCTCATATCCAGTACAAGAAATCAGTTCTACAAACTTTGGTGCTCTAGAGCATGTTTTAAAGCACTCTGTGTTCAAAGCCCAAGCTGGCTTTGGTTACTGCAAGGCCTCAGTACCTTTGCAGGACACATCCCAGGTCTGGGAGCCAGAAGGAACAGGAGTGTTTGTCCCTCTGTGATGCTGAACAGACGGGGTGGAATCTATTTCTCCAGAGAAGCCCTCAGTGGTCTTGGGTAGTCCCCTCCAGCTTTCCTTGACACCCGCGGCCTGGCCTGGCCTGGCCTGGCCTGTCTGTTTGGGCCCTTCTGCAACAAACGAATTATAGGACACATTCTTGACACAAAGGCTGCTCTCCTTACCTAATTTAGAGGTCTCGCTCCAAACCAGTGGCACAGCAGACGCAGGAAACCGAGTGAGGTGTCAGCCCTGTGCTACACCACGATCACATCACCGAGGGGCACTGTTGCCTTTGGTTAAAGCACCAGCCCTGGAAAATGACGGCTCGGAGTGTAAAGGAGCTCCGTCCCCAGCCCCGGCGCTACTCAAAGAAGCTGCCCTACTCCATCAAGACGCCACTACCCTGCTATCCAGCAATATGTCAGAATTAGAGAAGTAAAGTCCAGTACTTGGGCTTTTTGGTCAGATTACCTCTTACTAACAGCTGTGAAATTGCCTCCGAGAGTTATCCACTGTGGACTAGCAGAGTCTCAGTAATTTTGCATTCAGTGACTACACGGTATGATTCAACTGATCTGAATTAAGGTAGAGGTAACAAGCAACATCTCATTTCCAGGCTCTCATACATTTATTTCTCAAAGAGACACCAAACCTTGAATTTAACAAAACTGATTTATCCATATGATTTCAATCGCTTTCCATGAATGCTGCAGACAACTTCAGGCATCAGATCCTGATCTTGGTTGCTGTGATTGTGGAGTGAAAAAAGCACCAGTAGCTTCAACAGATTTTTATTAGATTAGTTCCATTTGTGCTGAACTACCACAAAACTGTTTTAGCCTTGAAACTGGCAGCTTAGTTACATGACTGTGAAGGTCCTGGTCACTGCACCAGAAACAAGATTACAGAAGGCTTTTCCTTTTAATGGCACTTCTGCCAGTTTGTACTTCTGGCATGAATATTCTTTTAAAATAGCTCTCTGAAGGCAATTAAGGAAAACAAAAAAATAAGGAGAATAAAGAGACTGTCATTAGTAATCCAAGAAGGGTTTCATTTCTGAGAAAGGATTAACAATGAAGACAAAGAGCAGAATGAGAAGGCAATTGCTGTTGTCATTATCAGCAATTTCTTCAAATTAAGTTGGCAAGTCTTGTATTCAGTGTGCAATATTCATTGTGGATTGGCATTTGAAAAGATTTGTAAGAATTAAAAGTAAGTCTTTAGAGCAAAGCAGCAGCAATATGGTCTTGGATTGTGACCTTGGTAAATTCCATCAGGACTTCAGTGCAGCTCTAGCCATGTAATATATCACTGGGTCCTGGGGAGATCCTGTATCTTTTCACTGTTCCCCTAATCCCTCAGGGAAAAGTTAAGCCCATGAAGTTTTTGGCAGACCAGCCAAAACTTTGCTTTCTGCTTCGCAGATCTATATAGATGCAACATAGCAGACCTCTGCAAAATTAAATGAGCAGCCTGGTTTAGAGTGGAGGAAACATTAATAATAATATTAGGGTGAAAGACCTTGAGCTGGGAATTTCCTTTGCAATAGTGAAGAGCTTCACCATGTAATGGTGAGTTGTGACAGGGATGGCTGAAGAACCTCAGCTAATTTATATCATAATAGGATTTGCTTGGTGGGGAGCTCACTCCAGCGAGAGGAATGAAATGTCACTGAACACGTGGAATTTCTAAACAAAAAATAGTAACCAACGAACTATGGTGCAATATTAACATTGTTTCCTTCAGCTCATATCATCAAGCCAATATCATCAAGGAGATGGGAAATGTCAGGGTGCAGCCTGTGCCCATCCTTCATGATCTAAGGTACTGCCCTGAAACAATGGGCTGGTGGCTCCTCAAATCTGCCTTTCCCTGGCTTTGCTAAGAATGTATTGGAATACCTTAATTTCATCCTGATGCAGAATGAGAAAACTGCATAAAGCATCCCAGGTTGTGAGATTAGTTCAGATCATGTAATCAAGAAACCTGATGTCTTTGTCTCTGTCCTTTAATATCTTCCAGCTTCGCTTAGCCAAGGCCACTATGTTCACAAAACAAAACGAGACCTTGCTATTGTCGTTCAGCCTCACACTTGCTCCTTGCAGTGCTTCTCTTGGCATTTCCCACCATTCTTTCATGTCCTGCATCTCTGCTGCTCCTGCCTCTTTCCCCCTCTGCTTTCCCTGCTTTCTCTCCTGCTTTTGTCTGCTGCTCCCCACTGTGCCTCTGTTAATCCTTTTGTTGTGTCCCTCATGCCGGTGCGAGCACCACTCCTCCGTCAGCCTCCTCTGCTCTTCCTGCTCCTTCTCGCTGCGCATCCAGCCACTTCCCCTCGTATATCTGCCGCTGTGCCCTGCACAGCTGCTGCTCTTCTCCCCACCTCCACCACTCCCGCTGCTGCTGCTGCTCCAAAAACAGTTTTGACCAGCTCTACTTCCAAACAATGAGGCTTTGACCTCTTTCCCCTGGGAGAAGATTTCACAGCCAAACACGTCTCACTGGCAGGAGCTTTTCCTGATATTCAGCCTGTTTCCTTCTCCCATTGCTCCTGCTTAAATCTCTTTATATTGAACTAACAGCTCATGCCCCAGGCTAGGTGTTTTACCCCTCCTTTTCTGCCTGTTGCAAAGAAGGGCTGGATACAGATAGTGTGGCCAAAACGAACAGGGACACACTCCTAATATGCAGCACTCTCTGTCCAAGTAAGCAAGCTCCTGTCGTACCCAGAAGGAGCAGAACAAACACTCTTACCATAATGAAAAATAGGCCACATGCCTTACAAAAATTCACCAAGGGCCAAATCTTGATCAGTTTTTATTCATCTGAAGGAAAGATACTTGCACGGACAGCTGTGTCAACAGCCTGTGAGCCAGGGGCTGAGTGAATCTGAGCTCCTGAAGGGGAACAGTGATCTGAAATAGGTGAATAAGGCCCAAACAGAGTACGTTTGGATGTGGAGGGAGAGGTTTAAACCCAGGAGGTAGAGGAGAAAAACACTGAGCTCGCACAGAGTGCAAGAGCAGGAGACACTGAGTTTAGTCAATGAAAAAAAAAAAAAAAAAGGAAGAAAAAAAAAAGGAAGAAATAAAACAGACCGTATGGAAGGGAGAGGGGTGGGAGGGGAGTTCAAGCAGCTGGATGTGGGCTGAGGTGCATTAGGTGACCTGCAGTGGAATGACAAGGGTTGAGTGGAGCTAAAGGTGAAGGCATCCCACACACACAGTGAGGTCAACAAATTGTGGAATGACTGAACACAACTGTGAAGAGACTTGTGTTTTAAGGGTGAAGACTGTCTTTTAACGAAGTATCAGGAAAGTGCTCAGTTGAAGAGGAGATTAAGACTGATACGAAAGCTCCATTTTAGAAACTTACAGTTTCTAAGGCAGCCAACTGATGTCTGTATACCTGTCTCCATGGCTGGCGTGAAACAGAAGTGGTCGTCTACCCACACAACCACTGAGACTCCTCCTTGCTAGGCTCAACACATACGCCAGAGATAGAGAATGCAGTTTTACTGCACAGAGAGCCAATCAAACTGCTGAAGAAAGGTAGGTATTTTCTGTGCCTTCCTAACCTCCCAGCTGCATCTTCCGGACACTTACTGGGCTCTGGCACTTGTTCACACCATTCATCAACTGATCTCATTCACTAAACTATCACAAACATCCATTTCTTTCTTTGTGATCAATTTTCTGCTGGCTTAGTGAATTGGTGCATAGCAAGGGTTCAGAGAGCATAATTTTTAAATCATGAACTACAGCTGCTTGGGCACAGGATAATGAAGATGAAGGGAAGATGGAGCATTATTTTTCCTCATCAGAGGCAAGACTTGAACCTAGCTGAGAGTACACAGCACTATAACCTGAGAGAGCATCTTCTTCCTTTTCTCAGGTGTTTTAAATTGTGCCAACCAATATGTTCCCATTAGCACGTTGTAAGGGCTGCTCATTTTCCTAGTCTAGACAGGCCTTTCAAGCAGACATGCAGATCTGCCTTCAGGCATTTTGTCAGGGCAATCCTCAAAAGCACCTTTCAGAGGCTCAGACAACTTCAGATGGCAATTTGGAATCTTATTCTTGGTGGTTAAAATAGCTTATTTTGGCCAGTCCAAAAGCTAAATTATTAATACCAGATGAATTAATAGCAGTGAAAAATGCTCATTAGAAATTATAATGGCACCGAACACCATAACAGATCCCCTATAGTGTAAATCAACCTAGTCCCATTTATTTAATGAAGCTACAACTGCTTAGAGCAGCCAAGGACCTGCCCTAACATTTTCATGCTTTTGCGTGTACCTAACATACCATTGCAACCTTCTCGCTCAATTTTTCTGCCATTCTTATAATTTTTCCCTTAGAGGGCTTCTTTAGACATAGCAAAGACTGCTTGGTAATTTTTATGTCTAGCCTCCTATTTCCCTTGCTACTCCCCCATGTAGTAATTTGTGTGAGGAAAAGGTAAATCAGAGCCACATGTTCCCTTTATAAGCTCGAGATAAAGGACAGCAGCAATATAGTTTGCTGTGAATTCACTGGGATTAGTCAAAATGCTGTTAACTATGGAGAAGATCACAGTATCAGCATGCTTCCTCTGTTTTGCCTGTTACTTTGTTGGGGCAAGCTCAGTTTCTTCTCTTAATGAGGCAGCTGAGAGTGGTGCATCATGTCCTGGACTTCCTAGGCAATGGGTCCATCGCCCTCCAACAAGCCGGCACAATTAGATATGCCATACTCAGCCAACCAAACATGCTGTACCTAATGAAGGCGCTAGCTGAAGGTATGGAGAATATACAAATATTTTAAAATTCTTGGTTACTCCCATAACAAATAGAGCTAGTCAAAATCAGAGTTTAGTTTGTTAATGAGAAAATAGGAGAGGGGGATTACATTGTGATTTTTTCCAAGTAAACTGTAATAGTCATTTAAATCTGAAAACATGACATTTTTATTTTGAAATGCCACCATTGTAGTGTGTGTCTGTGTATGTTTCTAATCTCTTTTGTCTCCTGTATTGGAGAGGGAGTTGTGTATCGCTTGCATCATTGGTTACATCCCACCAAGGGAGACGCAGTCCAGTCAGTTTCTGCAGCTCTACAACAAAGATGGGCATTATTATTGGATCAAAGAAAAACCTCCTTTATTAATATCACATCTAGGGTCTGACAGTCCACCAGGCCACAACAAAGAACCATGATCTATTCCAATGAAGTCAAAGAGCATCACTGTGGAATTACACTTTCATGAGAGCGGACTAAAACACTTGGTCTTATTCTGGCTGCCTTATCTGTTCCCAGTTACTCTAATTAGCACTTCCCTGAGGACTGATTAATCTACCTATCTCCAGCTGAAGAATGCAAAGCTGACTATTTGAACAGAAATTTAATGTTTCCCATCAGATATTTTTAGGAACGATTTATTTCATGCCACATTTCCTTTGTGTTGCATCTATGTTTGAGTTACATATGTGCAAAAAAGTGTATATGTCCTGTGCTTACATCTATGCTGGAAATAAGTCAAATCCACAGATCATTTTAGCATTTCAGGTAATGCTCTTACACTATAGCTACTGGCCAGTGCTTGTTTGTAACACATTTGCTTAAAATCAGTGTTTTCCAGAGTGTTTGAAGAACTAATAATCAATAACATTTAATGAACACTCAGCAGTCCTGGACTAGTCAATTGTACCACCTGTAGCCGTGTGGCTTCAAAGATGACTCTTGTGCCACATTAGGAGTGTTGGAGGGACTTAGGCATTGTTAATATTGGCACTGGAACAATTTTGCCTAAATCAATGCTGTTGTATTCATCTCAAGCTTAAAGACTCGGGGGATGTTTTCTCCTCTTCATTTTGGGCTCTGAGATGTGCAGTGCTTTCCTGAAGCTTCTAGCATTGGATCTCACCAAATGATACCTGGATGTGTTTGCTTTGAAGACAGAATAAATTCTTACATACCGTAGGACCTCTTAACACTTCTCTAGGGCACTTCCATCACCTACCATAACTTTGCTCAGAGCCACAATGCTTTGCTGTAGGCCTTGTTTGATGGAAGATGCTGCACCTGAGGTACAAAAACATGTAACTTATCAACATGAATATCCCCCTTTCCGCAGAAAACTAACCATAATTGCAGTGTAAAACCCACACCAGTATTCCAACCAGCTTGTTGGTGTAAATGAGGATAGGGACACATCAATTTACGACACAAACAGCTGGGCTATGAACAGAAGGGTGCCAGCACCCGCTGCACAGCGCTTACCTGTCAAGCAGTCACCCAGCACAGCCCAACACAAATGTGAGGTGGATGCTTTTCCTCCTCCTCCCAGGACCAAACAGTCTCAGGTTACTCCATGCTGGCTGTGGGCAGGAGTATGTCTCTGCACTGGAAGTTTCACAGGCTTTGATGATTTAATATGTCTGTACCCTGAGGACAGGACTAGGTATTCCTGGTTTTCAGTCACAACCTCTGATCTTTTTAAAACTTGGTTAGCCCTTCTCTGCTCATTTCCTTTCCACCTTGCTGGCTTAATCCAGGCTTTGGTCAGGTGAGATGGCTCTGGGAAGCTTTCCCACTGTGAGATAGCTACTCCATTACCTCTGTTACTGTACATTTGTTTAATTAATTGCTCATTTTGTTCCTGAGCTGTTGTGCTGGCCCAGTGCACTTACGGTATGCATGAGTGCCTAAAAGGTGACGAGGCTCCTAGGGATGACTCTGTCCCTTTCATTTATTTATGGAAGTTGAGCACATGATCCCTTATAAATTGCAGGCACCACTTGCTCAGCCTGACTGTAGATACAGTGCCACAGGCTCCAGCCCCTCTCAGCTGGCACTGATGGCAAGCAAGCAAGGCAGCAAGGACCATGCTGCAGAGAGCAGGACTGATCAGCCCAGATCAGGAAAGCAATTAAACTTTATGTGGCATTTGAACTGTGGACCTGGAGGTGCACAAAATAGCCTTTGGCTACTCTAAGATCTTTATTTTAAGTGCTGTCACTACTTAACAGAGGTAATTGTAAGAGCACAAATCAAGGGTTCTGTTATTCCTTAAGAGGCCAACATTTATCACAGCAGACTTAAAAATTAATTTGAAGCATAGAAATTACGAGAATTTACATAGTAAATGATTTATTGTCAACAGGCAATGTAGCAGAAGCTTCAGCAACAGCAGCTGAGACAAGCAGCCTCATCAGTATATGGGCTTATATTTAAGGACTGAACTATGGCTGAAGTTGACAGATGTTCCTTCTGGTAGAGTGCTGGCTTAAACAGCCCAAACCAATGGTTCTTATTCCTGAGCTGCTCTTTCAGATGTGCCTTCATCAGTCTGGGTCACCATCTGACCCCACAAACATCTACAATGAAAAAGGGGTGGGGGGAGGGGAAGGAGAGGGGGTGGAGGGCTTGAGCCAGCAGTGCTGCTAAAAGCCATCCTTGTCGGACTAGGTTCTAGCAGTCTGAAGCCCTGAGATCTTTGCTCCTTTTCTGCCTAGAGACAGCTTTGAAGGTTGCTTGGGTGTCAAGCTGGGTGTTTCCAGGCACTCTTCATCCACTGTCCCAATCTCTGGTGTGTGAGCAGGAAGTGGGTACAGTGGGACATTGTAGGATACGCTGCACCTGTGTAAAACAGAGTCAATAGATGTTTCACTAATGAGGGAAGGTGATAAGCAGTTGTCCTCCACAGTAGATTCGTGTGTTGACGGAGTCCACTGAGGCACAAAACCTTCCTTGCCAGGCTACCTCAAGTCCAGTGCAGAGAATTTATTGTCCTGGATCCAGGCCCAAGGAGTGCAGCTCTGGCTCTGCTGCTATTTGAGTAGTCTGGGACCAACAATTTACCTGTAGTTCACTTTTCACCATCTGTTAAACATCTTAAGACAATTGTGCTGAATGTCAAACATGTTGGGTTCTGTATCAGCTGGGTTATAATTAATGAGTGGCTATGATGTGGCTGTTGGAAGACTTCCACAAAAAGTGGAGCTTCTTTTATCCACAACTCTGCTCCCCCTCTTCATCCTCTGCACTTTCCCTGTGGGTATATGTAGCTGAATCACACAGCGCTGATCTGGATCTCCTTGTTCATAAGCACTAATTTTTTCCAGTACAAAAAGGAGATGCTGAAGAAGGTTGTTGACTTTGCGTAATTTCTCTGAGGTGCTCAGATAGCGAGTTGCTGAGCACACTCTTGATAGATGAGATTAGATAAAGGAGTGAGATCAAATAGCAGTTTTCTGTTACTACCTTCCAGACAGTTGAGATGGAGCTAATATGATGGGCATCCTGGGAACACCTAAGAAAGATAGGTCACTGAGAATCAACTAAATAAACCATTCTCTCCTCCTAGAACTGCAACTATGCAGACGCTGTCCCCCCTCCCGTTCAACTCTTCCCTATTCCCGAGACACAGCAGTCTGGGTCTCTAAGTATAATATTTCTGGCTCCTTTTTTTCTTCTTGCAGTGACTGTTGGAAAACTTGATTTAAAAAGAAGTATGTAGCAAATAAAGCAAATTTGTAGATATGAGGCTTTAAAAATTCACTAGCAAAAATTCTATCCTTTTTTAAAATTAGCAAGGATGATTATTCTAATTCCAAGATATTTGATTGGAGATCTAGAAAACTTGCAAAGTATACTTCTGCTAACAGATTGAACTTGACAATGTTTTGTGAACTAATGCTATGTCTTGGAAAGGCTTGGATATATATTTTGTTCAAATGAATGGATTCCACAGAATACAAGTTGTCAGTAGCCTGTTAACACTAAGTAAGTTCGGAAGAGTACTATTCTACTGGGATTTAAATCTTTATCTCAGCAGTAATACTTGCCATCTAATTTTGATCAATGGCTAGGAAACCATTTCTCACTTCCAGGAAAACCTTCACAAAAGCTGTCACTGGAATTATTTTTTCCTGAAATGCTTGGAAGCATTTTTGGGAAAGATGTGAGGAGAAGATGGAGAATCTAGTCTTCCTGCATGAATAAAAAATAATAGAGAAGCATTTCAAACACTTTAATTCAGAGACATCCCAGGTCATCCTCCTCCTCTTTCCTGTTGCCCTTTATATTCCCCTTGTTCCCCAGTAAAATCTTTGATACTGTCTCCCATGGCATCCTCCTGGATACACTGGCAGCCCATGGCTTGGGGAGGTGCACTGCTCATTGGGTTAAGAACTGGCTGGATGGCCAGGCCCAGAGAGTGGTGGTTAATGGTGCTGCATCCAGTTGTCTGGTAAACAGTGGTGGTACCCAGGGCTCAGTACTGGGACCAGTCCTGTTTAATGTCTTTACCGACAACCTGAATGAGGAGATTGAGTGTCCCCTCAGTCATTTTGCAGGTGACACCATGTTCGGCAGGAGTGTTGATCTGCTGGAGGGTAGGAAGGCTCTGCAGAGGGATTTGGACAGGCTGGATCACTGGGCTGAGACCAATGGTATGAGGTTCAACAAGGCCAAGTGCCAGGTCCTGCACTTGGGTCACAACAACCCCAGCCAGCACTACAGGCTGGGGGAAGAGGGGCTGGAAAGCTGCTCAGCACAAAAGGACCTGGAGGTGCTGGCTGACCCTCTCTGCAGAAGAGGGTGATTACAAGGGCTTCTGCTAGTTTCTTGAAGACGGAGACCTTGTGCACCACAAACTTCACTTGGAGTTCCTTCTTGAGACAAGTCTCTCTGACTTGGAGATTAGCACACAATAGAGGCCATGCCATCAGCAGAGCAAAGAAACATCCCCCTGCACTGAGTTAGTGCAGTACCAATGTCATTAGTTATTTGAAGAAATTGCCAGTCAGGGTAACCATATGTCTCTAGACTGTGACACTTCTGAGGCTGTATTGCTGTCTGTACCACTCAGAGCTCCAGTACCAAAGAATAAAAGTATCTCTAATATCATGTCATCCAGCTCTTTTCAGGGATGCTCAACACTGAAGTGAGCAAGAGGAGATTTCTAGAGTTTTTCACCTCCTGTGGCATCACTGCTTCAGAAATCCTAGGATCCTTTCCTCTGGAGCACTGCTTCTGGCTATCCTTGGCATCACCGAATGATCCCTTTGTGAACTTGTGTCTAGGCCCTGGACCAGTGCCTGGTTTTCAAATCCCATATACTTTGTGCTACGAGGGGCGTCCCTTTCGACCCTGGAGTCTCTGTTCCACCTCAGGCTGAGACTACAGAGGTTTCAGCCAGAAACTTCTCCATTACCTCTCCAGTAAGAGTCAGTTCTTCCGACGAGACCCGGTCTCCAGAAGTTCCCCATATGGCGGTGTTCATTCCAGATTCCACTTCAATTATTCACACGGGACTGCTCTGTGCTACTTGCTGCTCAGACAGCCTCTCTCTCTCACTTTTCTTTTAAATAAGACATGCTCTCCTCTAACCACAGAGAAAGGTCTTAGGAGCTGACATGTGTTTACTCTAAGTGGGGTTCTCAATCCTACTCTTTTAAGAAGGAAATCTCTTGTATCAGCTGCAACCCCAAAGACAGTTTTAGTGGAGCACATTATGAGAGACTTTCATTTGAATTGATTTGTCAATTAAACAAGAGCAACTCTAGAGGCCTCTGTCCCTCAGACTTTGGGGACCTTGAGGCTTGCACTTGAGCTTTGAGGCATTTATATTCTGTAGGTTTACTATACAGTGTTTTCTGTTTCAAGAACACAAGGGCCCTGTCCTTGTAAAGCTGAATTTTGTGCTGAAGGATTTGCTGTCCTTGACCCTGAGAATCCAAACCAAACTGTTCCAAGTCTGGTCTTAGGACTGCTGCTGGTTCCTCGTGACCTGTCAGAAGCACTTTGCTCTCGTGCTCACACCCCTCAGAGAAGATCGATGATTGGCATCACTGCACAGGAACCCTGCGAGCAGCAGCCAGCTCTGTGCAGCACGGCTGGGGTTACTGAATGTCCAAATGGTCAGACGGACAGTCTTTCTGGACACCTAGAAATTATGTGATAAACTAATTAGAGATGACATTTAGAAAGGATCTTCCATTGTAGTCCCAGAAAGTCTCAGATTTCACCTATAAAAGGGGTGGTCTGACTGGCAGCTCAAGGGCCACATTTTGCCCACAGAAAATTCCTTTGCTTTGCTGGAAATGGGGAACATCTGCTAGTACTGCACGCACGGCCCAGCAGCTGAATGACCCCTATGGTGCCTGTACATAATCAATTATTAAGAGTCAGGGGCTGCCACTCTTGTAACCACATGACCGGCAAGACAGGTTGTGGGGAGAGGGCTACAGAGGGATTTAGCCAGGATCACCTGGAAAGGCTGTATTGTCCTACCCATGGCTAGCATGTGTGGGGGAGCACACAGTTTGTTTTACACTAGACTGCTGGGTCAGACAGGGTCAGCAATACAGTAGATCATGCAGCTTTTAACTGCATTCAAATCCTACAGAGCTTCGTAGGAGATAGAAGGGCAGACTGGCATCAGCTGTATCAGCTAATAGCACTGGCTGGCTTTTTTCTGTGTAGTAAGGGATTGTTTGCACTGTCTAAGAGCAGCTACTATACATAAGCTGGAAAAAAAAAGGTGCATTTTAATACACCAAGCCCAGACACAGCAAGTCCTGGTTTTCCCAAACATCTTCACAGCTGTTTTATAGGCACTCACTTTTGAGTTCCTGAGCCCCAATTAGATGGCCAACGCCCCAGAGCAGCTGATAGCTGGAATGAGATTTACAACAGCCAGGGTGCTGAGCAGGGGAATACCAGAGGAAAGCTGGAAGGCTGGGATGAGCGTGGAACCTTATTGTTCCCTATAACTTAAGTATTTGAGTGGCCTTGAGTTAGGTACCTGCTGCTTACAATGGGTATTTATGGCCACTGAGTTATTTCCTGAGAGTGGTCATCCCTTTGGACATGAGTAACTGGCTCATCAGGCACGTACTTGACATTGTAACCAACCTAATCATTAGAGCAAAGCACAAGATAGAGCAGCTGTAACCACTTTCATTCAAAAGCAGGGCTGAAAGATGAGAGAGCCACATGCCTCATGTGTCATTGCTGGTGGATAGCTACCACACCACGGAAATGTCAAGAAACAAAGAGGCATCCTTGAATTCTGGTCCTGCACATCTTCAGCTCCTGCAATTTCTGTTACTTTAAGCATGGTGTAACAAGAGCCTGGCAGTGACTCAGAGTGTGTGAAAGCCATCATGGCTAGTTGGCTGTGTGAAGTTCTTATTCATGTCCCTTCCAGGACACCTGTAAGTCAGTGATACCGTGAACAAAGGCACACATAAGAAAAATGAAAGTCTTGGAACAATTTTTCCTAAATTTCTGTCTCTTCAAAGTCTGTGTGTACAGTCAGTCTTGTTTAGGTTATACATGAACAGCACAGACTCATTTGTAACACTCTGTACTCTTTGTAACACTTTGTTCTGCACACCTGCCTGACCACACAACCACACGACCTCCCTGCGCCTCTGCTCTGGCCACCTCTGGCTGTTCTAGTTGAATCACAGCACCAGCTTTGCTAACAGTGTGTTTTCACTGTGGTTGTATGAGGGAGTATCAGTACTAGCAATGCCAAAAACCTCTCAGTCAAGAACCAAGCCACAAAAAACAGAAGTTTTCTTTAAAACTATGTTTGTAAGAAGTAATAACTGTGTAGTAGGATTCATTCTACCCGACTTCTTGCAGTTCAGTATTAAGACTTCCTTCCATGCTTTTCTCCTCCATCACCATAGTTAGAAATAATATTTTGGTCCATGCTCTGGGTGTGCCAGAAACCACTAGATATCTAGAAGCACACAATGAATTGTTTGAATTGACAATGTTGTTCAGCTGTTTATAAGACTATCTGGCATTTAAACCCAGTGTATGAAAAAATCTGAAGTGGGTAGAAAATGCTGTCAGACCGGAATGGTAGCTGACTTTGCAAAGGTGTAAAGTGCAGTGAAGGATGAGTGGTGCCAGCTGCCTGCATGGTCCTTTGCCTGGACTTCCTGGGTGGCTTTGGGCAAGTCACATGGCTTCCTTGGGCTTCAGTTCCATATCATTGTAAAAGGTAGAGCATCTGCTCACTGCACAGAGGTGCTGGGGAGATAGACTTGTTACAAGGGAGATGTGACGAGGCAGTAGGGTTTCTAAGATTTGTTCTACAGGGTCCAAGTAACAGAGAGCCTCCAAAGTATTGGTTAGCCTCCATTCAGAAATGGAAATTGTTTATCATGTTAAAACTGCTCCAGGAAACCAAGATATTAAGTAAAATACTTCCCTTCCTCCCTCTCCCCGCCACCCCCAAAAAAGTAAAAAAAAAAAGCTACAACTTGATACTGCTAAAACACCTTATAAAATCTCACTTGTCTTTTTCATCAGCCTTCCCTTCAGGTCGTTGCACTTCAAGGGAAATAGCTCCACACATCTGCAGTGCTGCCTTAATTCAGGTGAGATGTCAGTGATGCCTTCAAACAGTCTCCTTCCAGAGAAGAGAGGCCAGGCTCTGCCAGTGAGACTCTGCCTCACAAACCTCAGCTCAGGAAGTAGCTCTGTCTGAACAGAGGCAGGGACCCCGTGCCTCATACCACCACTCTGGGTCTGGCTGCCTCGGAGCTCACCTTACCTCCTGTCAGCATCTTTCACTTCTCCCCATGGATCTGTAATGAAGCTGAGTTACAAACACAATAAAGATGGACCTAAAGGAGAACAAGACCATGTTTTGTAATCAACTCTCCGAAACTTTTGTGGGTTAACAACACAGTTCCACTTTGACTCATCTCTAGAAATGAGCCTCCTTTTTTTCTGCCAAAAAAGGTGACCTGCCAGCCAGTCTGACGCAAGGTAATTTGTCCTGTTTATCTGATGACTTCGATAAGGCATAGAGATTACTGCTCTTCCTTCATTCTAAAGTACCAAGTTGTTTATATGCTGTAATCCCCAGTGACTTTTTTTACAGTGAGAGCTTGAATGTGACAATAATTTGGAGAAAAATCTTGGTTGTAAAACTAAAAAAGCACTTTAAATACGTTCTTGGTGTATTTTCTTCCAGCTTGCACATTATCCCTAGTCCTGGCCCCTCTCAGCAGTCACGAGATAAGCTTCGAAGAAACAAGGTTGTTGATTGACGGCTCATTAGAAGTTGCAAGAGCAACAAAAGGGAGCCTGCAGCAGCCGGAGCTCACCGCCTGCCTGGCCGTGAGGACGCTGGTCAGCACTGGCCTGAGAGGAACAAAGACCGCGGGAGACACTGGAGGAAAACAACATGAAATTTTCATGGTGTGCGAGAAAGGCCAGGTGTAATGGATCAGGGCCAAAGCCTCCCCTGCCCCCGCGGCCCCGCCGCATAGATTGACTTTCTATATATAGGCACTCACGGAGAGCATGGGGTGTGCCACACGGCACGTACACGCGTGCACAAATCCAGGGTACCCTGACGTCTCTGTGCCAGACTGAATTTATCTGTCAATCCATTTAGAAATGAAAGGCTCCAAGTACATACAGTGTTAATATCTGTACATATTAGATGTCACGGCTCCAGCCTTAGATAAGGTCACACACTGAGCCAAACTCACCCCTGCCGTGTAAGCCAGGCAAGGCTTACTAGGAATGAATTTGGCTTAATGTGACTGCCTGTAGTTATGTTTGTTTTTACAAACCTTGTTTATCCCTCGTGTAAGCATTTCCTCATAGTTAGGAGACTTCTACCAGGCACATGCCAATCCACCTTCAACCCACAAACTGGGGTGTCTGTTTCCTTAGCTTCCTGCAGGGGTCTTTCAGGCCCCCTGATTCAAGCGCTGAAGGACACTTGCTCGTCAGACATGCTGGCTGGTGACAGCCTTCCCTCCATCCTCTAAGTGCTAAACAGCAGAGACACATTCATAACAAATTGATGCAAAGGAAATTAGCTTTTGCCTTTGTATACAGTGACATCTGACAATAGTTACAAGTGCATTTTAGTTAAAATTTTTCAGTGGAATCTTTTTGCTCAAATTCCCTCTTTTCCATGCTGAGGAGAATTCTGTTTGAGGTGTAGGTAGGTGTGCTTGATGTCAAAAATCATATTTTAATTCTAGTAGGTTGCTTAGACTCCTTCAGTAAGTACTCAAAAAAGCACAGTTATCTGTCTTATCTAGTAGTTATCCAACTTCCAGTTATGGGCTTTTCATGAGTAGTCAAATAAAGGGCTTTAAATTTATCTCTGTAAGCTTTCATACTAGAAGAAATTCACTATGCAAGTGGATCAAAATGTCTGGAATATGCTTTTTTTTGTTTTTGTTTTTGGTTTTGGTTTTGGTTTTGGTTTTTTTTTTTTTTTTTTTTTTTGGGTTTTTTTTTTTGGGTTTTTTTTTTTGGGTTTTTTTTTTTGGGTTTTTTTTTTTGGGTTTTTTTTTTTTGTTGTTGTTTTCTTCATTTTAATACATTAAATACGTGCAGAAATGTTTGTAGGATACTCCTAAATGTGGAATACCCTAGAAAAACACTAGACTTGAAGAGAAAATTAGGTTATAGAGGTGGGTTGCAACAAGGTGCTGTTAGATTATTTAACTTTATAAACTCACATCCTGCTGGAATTTAGGTAACACTTCTGATTAATACTTCACAGGTTGAGGAGAGCCAGTATTTTGTGAAATGGATAAAATGACACCAGAGACACTATTATGCCATGGGATTTACCGATAAAACCTAAATCTATTACCTCTGTTCTTCAGTAAGCATAGCTTAATATTAAATTCCCTAAACCTAGTAGTGTTATGTGAGCATAAAATTGGGATAAACACAGATATAATCTAGAGCTTGACTTTAAATTAAGAAAATTACCTTTCCTATGATATACAATAACCATTTTCATACCTTTAATATGCTTTCTGCTTTCATAGAGTTGTAAGGGTACTGCTTAAAACTGAATCTTTATTTCAGCAATAGAAAGTCTGAGTCCTGAGCCAGGCAAGGTGATTTGCCTAACACTGCCTATAGATTCATTTTGAGCCATATTTCATTCCTTTGTTCTGCCTTCTGCTCCTGCCAGATCTAATTTTGCTTCCACTTAAGAATTGAATTTTCTTGTAGTTAGCTCTTCAGAAAAACTTCCCGAGTGTTATCTCCTGTAAACCACGATAAATAATAAAGATTGAAGCTTGCATACAGAAATCTGCTGATTTCAGTAGAAGTTTGGGGATGGAGAAGGGGAGCTCTGAGAGAATCACCTAGCACACAGCCACAGCAGAAAGCCTGTAAAAATTGCTACCGCAGCACAGCGATACACAAAAAGGCAGGAGATGTAACCTTTCTCCTATATTGTAACCCACCCCTTCCCAAAGTGGCGGCAGTGAATTGAAAGGAAATATTGAAGCAAGCTGCGCATTCTTCAGGCGCGGGGCTGTGTGGGCTTCCTCGGGCCCTGCGCCACACAAAGGCGAGCGCGGCTCTGTGGGGACCCGGCGGTCCCGGGGGGGCCCTGCGCGGGAGCTGCCATATCCCTCCATTGTGATTTCCCTTCCAAAATAGTCTCGTGCTTCACAAAAAGCCCAAAACACAATAGTGTGACTCAGCACTTTGGATCTGCAGGCCACCAAGCCGGCTCTGTAGAGGTGTTGTGCTGGTGACTGAATGAGGGAGGATTCCAGTGCTGCCTGCTTTTGGACCTCGCTTCGCGGTCAGCCTTGGGTAAGGGAGTCCGCTGTCAGTGCTGCGCTGAGCTGCCAGGGGCCACAACACATCAGCCGTGCGAGACGCTGAAAGAACAGGCGTTCAAGGCAAACATACGTAGAAATAACAATTGTCAAACCTGCCCCGTGATTTTGGAAAGCCAGCTGGCATCTCGGACTGATACCACAAACCATTAGGCAGGCAGATGAGGCAGCTATCTCGGCTTTGCTGTCAATAAAGTAGGTCAGACACTGGCTTGCCTGCCTCTCAGTTACCATAACAATACTATCTGTAACACACTTTGACAACAAAAAGCACTAAAGCTAGAAACTACAGCTAGTAACACTCTGTGGCCGTGCTGGGGGCCAGTCGCTGGTCCCCTACCTTGGCAGGAGAGAGTAAGAGAAATAGAACTGAAAAATGAGACCAGGTGGTGGTAGAAAACAAAGAGACTGGCAGAGCAGCAAAGCAGATGAGAGGAAGAAAAGACAAGAGGGGAGGCAACATTAGCAAATAAGCAGAGAGATGAAAAACAAAAAGTAGAAGAAAACTTTAACAAAAGAAAGGGGGAAAAGAATATGAAAGTCGATTTAACCAGAAATAGTCCTGGCTAGTCACCCAGAAGGGGAGCGATGACTTAGGTCAGGCAAGGGGCTCTGCAGCACCAGAGGGGAAGGCAGAGTTTGTCCCCAGGGAGTGAACAAACCAACCCTGAGCCACAGATACAGAGGCAGGGCGCTGCCTGCCCATCTTCTCACAGCTTCCCCTTGCCCCTTGCCTTGCAGCCGCTAAAAGGTGGGATCCATGTCTCTCCGCGACTGCCTGCCTCTGCTCACCCTGGCTTCTCCCCACTTCTTCACCCTCTCCTCCTGACGTTCCTCTGAAGCCAGCAGGTAGCCTGCTCTCTGTGAAACGCTCAGGAGAGCTTTAATTGCCCCGAGCTTGTGCATGGGTGCCTGATCAGCTTTTAACCTCCCTATTCTGGTTTCCCACTTTGTTTTCCCCCTAAGTTTGCCTCTAATCAGAAGTTCTGGGCAAGATTTTAAAATCTGAGGCAATGTTCAGGTGGGACTTCTGTACCCAAGGTACAGATGGACATTTGAAAAGCTGACCATTTGACGTTTGGGACTTTTCAGTAAAGCACTCCTTTGAACCAGTGTGCTATTTGTTCAATTGTAGACTGTTTTTCCACGGAAATGTAAAGCCATTATGTTTAAGTCTCCCTTTAAAGAGCAGACAACTCTTGTGCTTAACTGTTTTTTGGGATTTTTTTGTTTGTTTGTTCCAGACTGCTCCATTCTCACTGAGCACCCCCCAAATTTTCTCCCTTTCCTTTCCTTTCCTTTCCTTTCCTTTCCTTTCCTTTCCTTTCCTTTCCTTTCCTTTCCTTTCCTTTCCTTTCCTTTCCTTTCCTTTCCTTTCCTTTCCTTTCCTTTCCTTTCCTTTCCTTTCCTTTCCTTTCCTTTCCTTTCCTTTCCTTTCCTTTCCTTTCCTTTCCTTTCCTTTCCTTTCCTTTCCTTTCCTTTCCTTTCCTTTCCTTTCCTTTCCTTTCCTTTCCTTTCCTTTCCTTTCCTTTCCTTTCCTTTCCTTTCCTTTCCTTTCCTTTCCTTTCCTTTCCTTTCCTTTCCTTTCCTTTCCTTTCCTTTCCTTTCCTTTCCTTTCCTTTCCTTTCCTTTCCTTTCCTTTCCTTTCCTTTCCTTTCCTTTCCTTTCCTTTCCTTTCCTTTCCTTTCCTTTCCTTTCCTTTNTCTTCTCTTCTCTTCTCTTCTCTTCTCTTCTCTTCTCTTCTCTTCTCTTCTCTTCTCTTCTCCTTTTCTCTTCTCTCACAAAAATAGATCATTCAAATAATTGGAAGCAAGTAATGAAAATTGGTCCAGAGGGTTTCATGTTCTGTTATGAGTTTTCCACATGTGTCAATCTGCTCTGTCTCTGCACACCCTCAGCACCAGGCAGGAAGGGAGGATGGGAGTTTGAAGGAAGACAACCTCCCTTTAACAGAATGGACAGAAGAACTACTTGCCACCTGCTGGCACCTTTTGAAGGAGCTCAGCATGTTTTCCACCACAGAATTTTCCATCTACTACTGTACACCTCTAGAACCTGAAGCACAAACCATGTGTGTGGATCCCACGGCAGTATTGTGCATTTTGAGAGCTGGGATGCAGGCATCACCTCACCATTTCCCTGCCCTCTGCAGCTCTTCCTACCCTGTCAGTCCCAGCAGTGGATGACCTGCTTGTCCTTCATGAGGTAGCCATGAAAATGAAACAAAGACTGCAAAAAAGAAATAGCAAACACCTCTCCAGATTTAAGGAGATACTTTACTGTAGTTTTGTAAGAGGATCTCATCTATCTCTTTAATAAGTAAAGAATTTGGGTGACACAGGACCTTCTTGTCTCCAGTGGAGAACATTTTTTTCCCTGGGGAAACTGAAGCTCAGTTATTAAAAATGAAAATCTGTCTCAGCCTTTCAACTCTGTTCTTGGAAACACCAGCTGTTAAAAAGGGGAGAGTTAAAAAGGGGCCAAACAGAGGGACCTTTTCCAGATAAAGCTTTCCTGTGATCTTGGTATCGGGACGGCTGTACTCGGCTGCAGAGAGGAGAAAAGGTGAGCTATGTTGCTTGTTACATATCACAGAAAATGCTGTGTTTCCTCTTAGGTGCTGCCTACCTGGAGGGCTGAGCTGCACATTCACAATTAAAACCCAAAGAAAATCCTCTTCCCAAAACTGCCCGATGCAACTCCCCAGGCTGGTGTGGGAAATGGATTTTCATGAGCATTAGAGACACTGTGATGAACTGGTGAATCATTAGTCATAAACATTGCTTCAGAAAAACTGTAAAGCGTCCTGTTCTGCCAAATTATTTTCAGACTTGTTTTCCAGGTTTTTGAGATTTGTCAGGAAGTTGTTTGTTTTTTCCCACCCAAACTGTAAAGTCTATCCATTCTAGTTTTACTGGAATCTGGAGATTATTTGCCACTGGATTTACTGGAAGAAGAATAAGGTCCTCAGTTTTGTGTTAGTCCTCATAAGTATGCCTTAAAATATACTGCATTTACAATGAATACAGTGAAAACAAAAACTCGAGACAGCAAAAGGAAATTTTTCTACAGAAAGTGGCATTTTTTTGCCTACATACCAAACTTAAACTTTTGTGTTTTATAAATAAAAAATAATTCTAACACAAGGAGAGTATATTCATGTCATTAGCGGAAGACAATAAAGACAAAGATAAAAACTTATATTAAGAATATTCTCTGGGTGGTGAAACAGGGGACATCATAGATTTACATATGAAAATGGAGGGTCTGAATCTGCAAACAACAGCTTCCCAAGACAGAGACTCTGCTCAAAGGTATTCTGAGTCAACTGAATAGTCAATGTCCTGTAAGCTCTTTATGATAGGAAAACTTGCAACTGGAGAAAAAAAAGTATTTTTCTATTTTATATTTTTAATGTTTCTCTTTCTTTTAATATATTTTTAAATAGGTAACAATGTGAAGCACTCAGCAGCTTCTAGCACTAGATCTTCCTTTTGAACTATTGACAGAATTAGGCAATTCTGGTTTTATTCTCACTTTTACTTTCTAGCTTCAATTTTAATTTTATTGCACCTAGGTCTTAATGCTCCAGTGTGCTGAACACCCTGAACGGTCCTGTATTGCAAGATAAACAGTCAGCACTAGGGGTCAAATTTCTCTGCTTTATCTTCACATTCAGGATAGCTGAGTGCTACTTACCACCATTTTCTATCCAAATATAAATGATTTTGAGGTCAAACCTCAAGAAATAACACTGAGCGTTTACCAAAATAAATGAATTCTCTGCTGGTTCCAGCCAGAGGTCCACATAGCACAACATGCAGTCTCTGGCAGCTCTTTGCCAAAACGCACGATGACAATACAACAACATCTACAAGATGATGATATCTGTATGGGGATCATGTGCAATGTTTTTTGTTAGGACCTGATACTGCAAGGACTTCTCTGTTTGATGTCCTGTGAGTAGCACTGAGAATAATGAAAAATCTGAGAATCTGGAATCTGTGTATGTGCCCCACTATAGGAAAAATCACTGTCATTAGTTCTAGAAGAAATGGAAGAAATAGATTTGGGAATTTTTAAAAAATGTATAAAAATACATCACTAAGGTATTTTGAACTTGGGATTCCAAAAGAATTTTCCACCCAAGCTGATTTGCACTGGCACAGGTTGGTAAGGGAGGTTATGGAGTCTCCATCCTTGGAAATATTCTAAAGCCACCTGGACATGGTGTAGGTGTAGGTGGCCTTGCCTGAGCAGGGGGATTGGACCAGATTATCTCCAGGGGCCCCTTCCACCTCAGCTGTTTTGCAGTTTTCTGATAACTGAGCTCCAAAATCAAATAGTCTCAACCAGGCAGGGAACCCTTGCAGGCAGTGAAGTGTGGTGTCAAGCCCTGAGCTTACACATTACCCAGCTGTGACATTTAGCAGCACCATAATTTTCATACAGTGAGACAGAGACCTAATTCTGCCCTGCCCTGAATATATCTGGTGAGTCCTGAGTATATTCAGTGTTCATTACCAATCACACTCAAAAATACTCTCGATCTTACCCCTCTCAAGTCAGTTGGTCTTTCCAAAGAGTGGATCAGGCCTTTACAGAACGAGGCTGCAACTCTGTAAAGATCAGATACAGATTCTCCTTTAACATAGCCCTTATGAAATCCCAATAGTGGAGTCAAATATCTGAGGAAGTTCATGCTGCAGGAGTTAGTCCAGAATCCAAGAAGGAAAGATGATGAAGGAGAAGAAAACTCTTAAGAATGAAATGGGAAAAAGCACGAGAGAGTGCACAGGAGTATAGAATCAGGAGGAAAAACATGGGCAATGGAAGAAACCCAGACACGTGAGCAAATGCTGTTTTTTGGACTCTTTTTTTTCAAAAAAAGGGGAGAGAAATCTTCTTGGGAACTTCCCCCTACATCATTAGCAGGCAGCAGAAATTTTATTCTGTGCAAAATCTCTGTAGAATTGGACAACTGCTTAGAGAAAATGAAAATGTATAGCAGGTGTTTCTGAGAGGAGGAAGGAAGGAAGGAAGGAAGGAAGGAAGGAAGGAA